>JAVJIF010016719.1:0-127723 GCA_038442645.1 Agave tequilana | reverse complement strand
CAAAGGTTGCATACACTTGTTCATTGATGACGCAACATGTCACCTATAGTTTGCTTGCTTGCATATGTCAAGTTTTCAGATCTGCTTTGACTAATCACATGTCATGGTGGTTCAATTGGAACTAATGGTTGAACACGTGTTTCCTTGACACCTTACAGAGGAAATTTTGTTCTTCCAAGAGCTTGCCTTCTCCTGTTCTATGCAGCATAAACCAACAATTTTTCAAGTTTGTCCATTGTCTAAAGAGGCGATTAACTTGTGAGTTCGAGTCCCTAATTTTCCCAGACAAAAGCTTTCTTTACTGAAACTTGAATGAATTATGCTGCTCATAGGTCCATGGTTCGCGTTCTTGGCCCTTTCTTTACTGCAATACATGAAGTGGGGTGTGAATCATTCTCTTCTGGAACTTTATGGAGTTTTTTTTTTTTTTTTTTTTGAATTTACATGCATCTGGTCTTCCAGTCTTATTACTGTCTGAAACTCGAAACTTTTCTTTACAGATGCCAATTATATGGATAACTGATGTTAACCTCTTTACATTTCCTGTATTTTGGGTGTTTCTTCGCAGGATTCTGCTCGGCAGTGTAACAAACTATGTGCTGTCAAATGCGTCGTGCCCTGTGACAATCATCAAAGATCCAAACGTCAAGCATTGATGATCAGAATATTGAGTGATGCTGTGGGGGTTATAATGCATATGTTCTTAAAATAATGTGAAGATGAGAGATCAATTTGCAGGGTTGGAACATAATATGCATGGAACTCAATATGTACTCTGGATCTGTAAGATTTTAGTATGAGTAAGTCGGATGTCTATTTACTGTTATTTTAGTAGCAGATTATGTTTTTTGAGTTTGCAAGGTTTGTTTTCATATGAAGTAATATAATTCGTGGAGTTTATAAATTGAACTTGAAGTTTGTAATTGCAGCTTGTTTGGCGCTACTATATTTTAGAATTCGCAAAATTCCAGAGGAACTCTTAAAATTTTCAACTGCAGCTTATGGCCAAGCTTTGCTCCAAATTTAGCCGAATACAATTCATCTTTAATTATAAACGTTTGTACATAATGAAAAGAAAATCTCTAAACAAAATTTATAAAGAAAACCCAGTTCTACAAATTGGGATTTCATTTAAGTTACTTGCACTTTTTTTTAAAAAAAGAATATTTTTCATAAAATTGCACTCTGAAAAAAATGCTTTCCCTAAGACCTGTGCTGAGAAGAAAAAGAGAAGACAATTGGACTAGAAAATTAAGCTTGGTTAACGCTCAAATAGTTGCCAAAAAGAAAAAGAAGAAAAAGAAGAAAAGCGAAATAGTAAATAATGTTGTCACACTGGGCCTTGAAACTCAGAAGCCTGTTTCATGTTGGGCCCATGAATCGCTCGAATGTATTCAGGTTTCATTTTGAGACGGCAGCGGTAGCGGCAACGAGCGCGAGCTGCAATCTCTAATAAAAGGCACGTCTCCTCCTCCTCCTCTCTCTCTCTCAATTGCTGCACAATTTGATTTTTTTTTTTCTCGCACGAATCAAATATCAAAAATATAAAGATTACATTTTTTTGGCTGTTGGTTCCTCTCTTCTCCAATTTTTTTTATATAATATAAGATACAGATCATATTAAGGGACTCATAAAACCTAGGTGTCACATTGCCAAAAGGTGCAAATTTTCATGTTTACTTCCATTTTAGGAGTTAGATTTGACTTTGCTAGTCGTGATATTGATGGGTATGTTTTGATATTTCAAAAACGGTGTGCCATTTTTATTGTGTTGCATAATGTTGATTTTTGAGATCTTGATATATTGATCTTTCATCAGGCTCTAACTGCGCTATTTTACGCTGAGTTTTGCGTAGTTGGAAATAATATTGCAAGTTATCAGTTTATTTAGTCTATATATATGTATATATTTTTAATAATTTTTGTTTGATTCTGCAGAAGATGGGGATATGTTGCTTGTGACACAGCCTTCCTGTGAACTGATCAGTACTTATGCTGTCAATTGTCGGTCTCTTTGAATTGGTAAAGTAGAGAGTTTGCATCTTACTCCTTACACAATAAATACTGACTTCTATTAGAAGATTGGCTTCACGATCAGTCTGGTTTGATTTTATTTGTTGCATATAGGTTTGCTTTGCTCTCTGTTTCATTTATGTAAAATGTTCTATTTGATTGTATACAAGTTCCAAGCATTTGTATAACAGCTTCAGTTTCAAGTCCATGTAGTTGCTTATGAAATAAATATTCACGAAGTAAGCTTATGAAATAATTGTTCTGAAGCAAGCTTATGAAATTAAGGTTCCATTTAATTGCATATTCTTTCCTGCATAATTTGTATATAGGTTTCAGATTCATGCTCAATTTTACTGCATATGAGACGAATTTTCTATTTTCATTGTTTACATTCAAACTTTGTGGTCTGTTTGTACCCCACCTTTGGTATATATTGTACTGTTTGAGTAAATGATGCAAACCTAATAAAATTCAACTGCACTGGTGTAACCTAATAGAGGAAATGTCTTCTTATCTTCCCCTTCCTGATTGTATAGTGACACCAAACTATATAAAAATTGCACCTACTTGTATAACTTAATTGTACCAGGATTCTTATCTACCCAGTCCTGGTTGGGTGACATTGCTGCCTGAATATGAAATTGTGTCGGAAGTTGCTTAAGATTTGTATTCACTTTCACGCTGACTTTTAGTCATATATATATTCATCTCAATCTTTGTGGGCTTGACTGTGATAAACCTCAGTTTGAATTTGCATATTTTGTTTGGGAAGATCTAGAGGACTAAGGAATTTCAGATTTCTATAAGAGTCATGTCACGGCAAGGAAAGGGCTTAGATAATGTAGGAACAATATGCAGAACCTATGAAGGAGTCTGATGTTTTTTGAGTTAAACGGTGTGAAAAGTACCCCCGTGCTTTATTAATCAGTTTTTATCAAAACAAAGTACAATAAAAGTCACATAAAAGACAAGAAAAAACTGTAAAAAGAAGATAAAATAATGGCAAACTATCAACACCACATAAGGCAAGTGGCAACAAAAACAAAAAACAATAAAACCACTATAACCCGGCCCAAGCATCCAATGCAAGGACAACACATATCTCAATCCTAACTATCCCCGGAGGAGTCAGTGTTGTTTGCGCCATTGTGCTGCAGGACCCTCTGAGTGCTCGAGGAGGATGCTGCCAACGAGTACACGTCCACCAACTCTCATGCTGTAGTGTGAAGATTTGGAGAGGTCAAACCTGCCCAAAAGATAAAGTCGGCACCAATCAAAGAGAGGACCTAAGTAGTAGAATGAATTTTATGATTAAAAATCCAGTGTTTCTTTCTCTCCAAGTTTTCCAACATGTGCTGGCCACCGTCATATCCCAGAAGGTTATATCAGATGATCTAACCTTGTTTGTCCTCCAGATGGTCCAGAGGGAGGTTACTCATGGTGCGTACCCCTTAACCCTAAAAGTGGTTTTAATGGCTCCCTAAATGGTCACTGTGAAGCTACATCATTAGCAAATGTTCAACCGTCTCAAGGGCCTGAGAACAAAGCAAACAATCCAGCGGCCCCTGCCAATTTCTTTCGGCAAGATGATGATAGCATTCTTGAAAGTCAACTAGAGGAATGCTCTGACCTTTAAGGGTGCCTTAACGTTCCAGATACGCTTTGTCATAGCGGACTTTAGCGCATCCGAGTTAAGGTCGTACAATAAACGTATCGATAATTGATTGTTGTTGTTGAAATGCCCCTGGGGAATATCATTAAGGTTAGAAGCACTTGGTACCTCAGAAATAATAAGAGAAACCAAAGCATTCTGCTATTGAATCAAAGCTGTTGACAAGATACCAGTGAGTCAAATTTGCCATTCAGAGCGGCCCCAACAAGCTAACATAGCTACCCCTGGTCAAATGCTCTTTGAGAGAGCAAGGGGAAGCTATGCTCTTTGGCGGTGGCTCTGCACCATTTGTCCTTCCATAAATTGATAGAATTCACATTGTGAAGGATAAATAATGCAAAGTTGAAAAAGTCCCTCTGGAGACAAGTGTCTTATTCCTTAAGCTGGTATGGCATGCTTATAGCTGGTATTTGTAATTTTTATTTGTAGTTATGTATTACACGCTTGGGATGAAAGACGAGACGTGCAACAATCGACAATCTGTTCTAGGTTGTCAAGTAGACAAGTGTCTGTCATTGATCTGTCTCACTGCCCTATTCCTTGAGTAAAGTTGCCCTGTTTGGTGATTCCCCACAAATAGAAAGGTTCCTTGATTCAATGCTTGGACGGTCACTGCATGTAGATGCTATGATACCAATTGTTACTCCTGAGATCGACGTTTGCAAAACTTGACAATATGATGATACTTACAAAAAAGAAAACTATTATAAAGCGATCTAGTAATACGTAGACAAAAGAGTAAAAAGAAATAATACGAGAATTTAATGTGGTTCGGCCCAAATTTGGCCTACGTCCACAGGGAGAAAACTTGAGAGAGCTTTATTAATAAACTTGATATAAAAAGATCTAACTTTTCTCTTGATCCCATAAGAGTATTCACCTTCTTCTTGAATCTAGACCTATATTATAAGAGTATACCTTCTCTTTATGCACCTTCATCTTGCTCCTCTCTTTCCCAGCTTCTTCCGATCTCCTTTACTTGAGATTGATTTACAATACTGGGTTACAACTTTTATTTATAGGATTTTAAAATACAACTCCTATTTGGACTATAAATGATCTTGGCCATTGCATGAACAATCTTAATTAATCATATTTGGAGTTAATCTTTTTAATCTAGAAGAATTCTAAATGCTTCAATCTTTAGAAATAAACCTTCATTGAATAGAATCTGAATCCTATTCGTACTCCTTTAGAAAAGAAAACTCGTGAACACCTGAAAAGAAAACTGTTCCACTTTGATTTGCTTCTTCTGCTTTAATCCATCGTCTTCTCCAATTCAATTGGATTTTTTGGACCATTATCTCCTATTGAAAACAAGACAAAATCCTAACAATCTCCACCTTGACTTGCTTTTCAAACTTTTAGTAAAACACCTTGAGATTTTAGACCATTGCCTTAATCTTTCCTTTGTTGTAACCATACCATGAAGTCTTTAACTCTTGCCCCCTTTTCCAAGGGCCTTTGGCGAATTTACCACCATGGCTTGGGTTATTTTGGGCTTCACCCGAATGCATCCTTTCTTCTTCCTGCAACACTTTGACCGGTTCACGTTCTGTTTCAGTATTACTTGAAGTTCCATCTCGCGATGAGCTCCCTTTCAAGCTTATCCTTGAAACTCTATCTCGAACTGAGTTTTCTTCCTTTAGCTTGTATAACCTTCCACACTTCTCTCCTTTCAAGATTACCCTTTCTTCTTGGCTATCTGTGACAACACTTTGTTGCACTTGGATCTGCCATCTTTCTTCGTCGAGAACCCCTATGGATATTAGATTGTACCATATCTCCGGGGACATACCGGACCGCCTCTAAAACACGCACCGTCACATTTCTTTCTGTAACTTTGACTGTCTCAGTGCGATGACTCGCAAGCCGAACCATTCACCATCTTGACAATCCCTTCCTCCTTTGCCTCTAAGAGTTATTGAACAGCTCTTTCTGAGAACATACATGAACAGTATTACTCGAATCAAATATCCAGCTTTTATCTTGAGAAGTATTGCCTTTAACATAAGAAGTCATTAATACTTCGGTGTCCGATACACTGTTTGCTACGCCTGCCTCCACAGCTTGCACTTTTCTTCAGTCACTCTTACTGATACTTGCAGTCGTTCTTTTAATGATCTTTCTTGTGACAAAAGTGACACGCTTTCGACGAGTCCATACCTTTCTTTCTTTCTTCTCTTCCTTTTCTTCCCGTGACCACCAAACCCGATCCTTCTTGCTCTTAATTTGGTATTTTTCTGATTTCATTAGATAAGAGAGTTGACGTGACCTTCTCCAAGATGAGAATTTTCTTACCGTAAAGCATGGTGGTGACAATATGATTGTATGACTTGTGGAAGCGAACTGAGAAGTATCAACACCTTATCATCCTTGTCGATTTTGACATCAACAGTTAGAATCTCACTGATGACATTATTGAAGAAGTTTAGATGCTCCAACACCGATGTCCCTTCCTTCGTGCGTAGCTCATATAGTTATTTTTTGAGATACAACTTGTTGGAGAGGCTTTTCATTATATATAATATTTCTAACATTGTTCACAATCTCATAGTTGTTTCTTCATCCATCACGTTGTAAATAACCTCGTCTGCTAGACATAGTTGGATCGTGCTTGCAGCTTTTAGATACATCTTCTCTCAATCCTCGTTTGACGTACGTGCAGGTTTTGCTGACTTTCCCTATAAGCTCTTGTGAAGACCATGTTGCACCAGCAACACTTTCACCCTCTTTTGTCATAAACCGAAGTTTCCTTTGTCATTGAACTTCTCGACCTTAAACTTTATCGTAGAACTCTCTATATTCAACATATAGTCCTTCGTTAACGTTTAGCTCTGATATCAATTGTTATAACAAATCAACGCTATGATACCAATTGTTACTTCTGTGATTGACGTTTGCGAAACTTGACAATATGATGAGACATGCAAAAAGAAAACTGTTGTAAAGTAAACTAGTAATACCTAGACAAAAGAATAATGAGAAATAATACGAGGTTTAACATGGTTCGGGTCAAACTTGACCTACGTCCATGAGAAGAAAATTTAAGAGAGTTTTATTAATAAACTTGATACAAAGTCATATATTCTCTTCTTGATCCCACAAGAGTATTCACCTTTACCTTAAATCTAAATCTAGATTACAAGAGTATACCTTCTCTCTATGCATCTTCACCTTCCTCCTCTCTTTCTTGACTTCTTTTGATCTCTTTTTCTTGAGATTGATTTACAATGCTGGATTACAATCTTTATTTATAAGATTTTATAATATAACTCTTATTTGAAATATTGAGATGATTTTGGCCATTGGATGCTTGAAGATTCTTGATCAATCCTATTTGAAGTTGATCTTCTTGATCTACAAGAATTGTACATCCTTCAATCTTTAGAAACAAACATTTATTGAATAGAATCTGAATCCTATTCGTACTCCAGAAAAGGAATCTGGTAAGCACTTGAAAAGGAAGCTGCCCCACCTTAATTTGTTTCTTCTCTTCAAGCCATTGTCTTCTCTAACTCAGGGATTTTCTTGGACTATCATCTCCTCTTGAAAACAAGGCATGATTCTAACATGTATCATTCATATGTAACAACAAACTCATTGATTTATTTTGTTTGACAAGCACATATACGGAGCAAACAAAGATTCTTTATTTCTGATCTTCTGGCTTTTCCTCTGTTATAGGAAATTTGAAAGAGCTACGGCCTTTATGGTATCTGCTTTGCCGACATGTTCACTTAAATCTAGAGCCCATAAATATTCCATTGGTTATAAAGCAAAAGTCCAGATGGTTGATGTTACGTGACAATCTGATGGAAGAACTTTGCTCGATCTTGTTAACGTGGACTCGTGCTTTTGGCATTAACCTTCCAATGATGCCCTGTTATGGAATACAACTTTCTTATCTTTTTGTATCCTCACACCTCTTAACACATTGATGCCATTTGGAAACATACATGGTGTATAAAAAACACCATCACAGACATCCTAGCAGTGAGTCATAGTAATTGTGCAGTCTAATTCTTCCTGCTTCAATGTAGAGAGCTACAAGGTTCAAATAAATTGAGTTATAGCCAATTAGCCTTATCTCTGTCTGGCAATGTAGGAGTGTTTTTTTTTTTTTTGGCCTTATCATGTTCCATTAGGTTTACCCCTAGTCCTAGTCACTACTTCAAGTAAAGATCCTATTACTCTTCCTCATTTGTACACTCATAGAGATTATTAAGCGAGTAGGAGAGAGAACATAGGAGGAATGATAAATAGACATAGCAAAGAATGCAGAGTCTGTAAGTTGCATGTGTTGAAGATCTTTAATTGCTTTCATTTCTATTAAATTTCTCATCATAATTTTACATGTTAATATAACATAGTGAATACATCTTTTGAGCTTTCATTAGAAGGATACTGCAGTGTTTCAGTTTCTTCCCTAATAGCTCCTAATTCATATCCTAAAAGGATTTGGTAACAAAATAATCTTCATCTTTTACTACTTTCAGAAATTTCACATATTTGTTCGTCTTCCAACAGCCACCAGCTATTATTAATTTATGCTCCAATTTTAATGATAATATTTTTCTTCCTTAGCTTGTTTTTGTTCTTCTTACTTTAATCACTATATCTTTTTTGTATGCAAGCTATCGATTTATTTAAACTCATTTACTTTGCATCTTAAATTATATGTTTATTTTAAATGTTTTCTGATTCATGTGAACAAACCAGTGTGTATTGTCAATTGCAGGTCTTTTTGAATGGTGAAAGTAGAGAGGTCTCACCTAGCTACTTACTTAGGTCACACCCACCTCTTATACGTCAATACTATCATTCATTTCAAGATCAATCTGGTTTGTTTGTTGTTGAATATAGGTTCGCTGAACCATTTGTTTCACTTCAATTAAATGTTCCAATTAATTGCGTATTCCATTTTGTTGCTTATGACATTCATGCTTCCAAAGTAAGCTTATGAAATAATTGAATATACTTACATGTATCATTTGTATATAACTTTCAGATTCATGTTCCATTTAATCATTTATGAGATGAATGTTCCATTTTAATTGTTTATTATTCAGATTTCATTTATTGCTTGTATATGACCTTCCGACATATTATTGTATATCTCCCATTCATGTTCGAGTAACAAATTAAAAATGCATGCCAGATAAAATTTGAATATACCTCTATAACTCAATTTCACACAGTTCTTATCTCCTATGTCTGTTTGTAAAATGACAACAAACCTTATAAAGTTCAGTATGTGCATAAAACTTTATGAGGAGTGGACTACAATATTTGACGTAATGTGTAGTTGTCTCCTAATAACTGGTTTGTAAATTTATATTAGTCGCATTGTGGGGTCATAAAGGATACGTGCAAGAACAGACAGTCTGTTCTAGGTTGTCAAGTAGACTAGTGTATCTCGATCTCACTCTCACTACGATATTCATTGAAGCTCCCTGGCTTGGCTATTCCCCACAATAGAAAGGTCTCTCTGTTTGGTATCTGGATGGCCAGTGCACTTTCTGTTCAGATGATAACGATATCTTGGATCTTTTTATTTGGTAGGCACATATTTGGAGTGATAACATTTCTTTATGTCTGATGTTTTGGTTTTTTTCCTTTGTTTAGGGAAGTCTGAAAGTGGTATTTCTTGGATAACACCTGCTTCGCTTACATGACCATTGAAATCTAGACCCCATAAATATATCACTTAGTCAAAATAAACGTCCGCTGACATTATGTGTCAATTTGATGGAAGAACTTTGCTCGATCATTACCAACTCGGACCAATATTTTTGTCACTAACATTATTCCGATGATGTCCCTGTTATAGAATACCGCTTTCTTATTTTTATGTACCTTCCATACCCACAAATGTTGATGCCGTTTGGAAACAGGCAGTGCTGTAAAGAAATATCACACACCCTAGAAGTCGACATATCAATGGTGCGATCTAGATTTTTTTTTTCTTTTGCGCGGTAGAGAGCTATTAGGCTCGAATAAATTAATTAAGTAGGAATATATCCTTTTCCCCAAGTTCCCCTAACTATCATCTAAATCTTGTTAGAATCGTGTCCTTCAGAATTAAAAGGCCTTTCATTTCTCCATTGTATTTGGAACGTGATCATTTCTAAAAGTTGAGCTCCGCTTGCCATTCTCTAACGAGGACATTCCAAATTTCCAATTGTTGTGTACCAAACCATGAGAATGAAGCTTGCTTTGATAAGCTGAGCAGAGGTAACTGATCTCTATCATGAGCTTTGGTACACCAGGTAACCAACTGCAGGAGAGTTTCTTCTCTCCCGAGTCTGTCTGCTGGTGTCTCAAGGTCTCAAACTTTTCTACTTTGTAGAACCTACTTATAATTGAGATATGTGCTTATATTGGTGCTAGTGACCCAACTAAACTTGACTTTATGAAAACATTACAAAACTAAAAGTAGATCTCCCAACTAAACCATATAATATGCCTCTGGGGGAAATTAGATAGCTACGTGATGACCGACTTAGGTGTTGCAATCTCGGGAGCCCAGGAGAGCCAAATTGTTATAGGTTGAGCAACAGAAATATTCGAGTTATCATGCCAAATGTCATGTAAATCTGTACAAGTGATGCTGGCTGATGGGGGATGGTACGAGTGGGATATGATTGGCCCTGTTTAGGCAATTGTTAGCGTAACCTTCACAAATTCGGATCTATATTGGAAGAGGGGGGTGGGGGGGGGGGGCGCAAAAAAATAAAGAACTTTGGAACATAGGGTTGGGCAGATGTGTCATCAAGAGCGTGTTTAGTTTGGGGGGGGGGGGGGGGGGGGGGGGGGGAGTGGGGATAAGCGGAAGTGGGAAAACTCAGTTTTCACTTCCGATGTATGTTCGGAACCGGAAAAGAGTAATGAGAAAATTCATCTTTCTTTTTCATTTTCTCTTTTATATTACTATTTTTTCACTTGCAGTGTGTTACAGTTAATTTTGTAGTCGTGTAATTTTCACTTGTAATAAGTTGTAACTCAAACAGTTAATTTTGTGGTCATGTAAATCCCACTTGCAGTCTAATTACAGTAAAAAAAAAAGTTCATAATTAATTTTTATTTTAATATTAATTTGCTACCAATTTTGTAGCCAATTTTTCAATGTCACTTTCACATTACTAACCAAATACTAGAAAATAAAATATATTTTTTCACTTATACTATCACATTATAACCAAACACCGAAAAACTAACTTACACAAATCTCAATTTTCTAATTTTTATCTTATTTTTCGCTTCTCATCTCCCCACTCACACATTTTTTTCACTTGCAGCAAACCAAACTGGCCACAAAGGAAAACATCGAAGATTACCAGAGGCTTCAAAGATTCCATCAACCCCCCAAAAATCCGGTCTCGACAGAGAAGAGGCGCGTGCGTCAATTGAAGCATCGCACGCGACATGCTTTGTGCCCCCTTGGCCATGTAGCCTTTTATGTGTCGATTAGTTGAGTGTATAGTGAGCAATCCTAGTTGGACCACAGTTTATGTCACAAGGCTGTAATCATTCACAACATTCAGGACTAAGTCCCTCTTTGCATATTCAATATTGTTTGCCCAACTTGACTCTCACCAAATCAGTGTAAGCCGCGCGTTACGTGGTCCAACTTCGGTTGTTGAAATTATGGTGTCAATAAGGATTGGTCTTGTGTTATTGTCGTTGTGTATTGATAGAGCGCTTGCTTGTGATAAGAAAATTATGGTATCGCCGACATGTGTAGAAGAATTTTCTAACCTACTTAGAAACTTGGTTGAAGTCGAAATCTCATTCTTGGAATCTCAGCGGTTTGCCTCCGGTTGTCTCCCTCTCCTCTCCGTCAAATCCAGGTCCAGTACGTTTTGTATGGGTGTAGACCATGAGTTTTGGGTTTCTTTCCCTCCGATTCATTGGGAATGGAATGATGGTGAGGTGGCCGGATTTGGTCAAGAATTTCTAAATCCGGTCAAGAGTTGGTCGGATCTAAGCGTGAGTTGTTACATATGTTTGTAACATTCTGCTCGGAGATGTTTCATTAAACGCTTATTAATGGGAAAAAAAAGGAAGGAAAAAAAACAGACAATTGCTTCCTCTTTATCTGCTTCCAGTCTTGCTGATTTTTAGAGTGGCTGGTTTCCTTTGTTTTGCTTAAATTGCTAATCTTGTTTTGTTTTAAGTAATCAATGCGAACTCTCTATTATTATTGCTTGCGATATGTTTATATTAAGAGGGGACATGATAATCCTAAGATTAAGGTGCAAATGAGATGTGTTGGCCCCATGACTCTCCCATGTGCACACGTGTATAAGTGACTGTACTTGAAGGAGTGGCAAGGATATTTATATGGAGAGTATCCATCTCCTCCTCTTTTGATTCAAATGTAGTATAGTCTTGGGCAAAAGGACAGTATCAGTTGTGGAACCCAGTAGGCATGTTCCTAAAGGCAGAGACACTGCAAGATGGGGTGGGGGGTGTGGGACATTACTTGCTAATCTTGACTTGCTTTGATATTTCTAGGTTATGTTCGTGCAAGGGCCAAGGATACTATTGCACTCAAGTGTGTGCTTCTTCGGATTCGTCTCCCCCATTTAGTTGGTTGTAAGTGTGGAGAGAGTGTAAAATCTTGTTGGTAGAATTTTTTAACTTGAAAAGGATAGGGTCAACAGCGTACCCAAGACTTAGTTGAAGACCAAAACATGACCGAAAACAGTGGTCCGAGTGACCGATCAGAACATTATTTTGGCTCTGCACAACTAGCGATCGGTCGCCCGTTCGACCGGTCAGAGTGCAATGTTGGGCCTGTACAGCTAGCGGTCGGCCGCACCTTGGTTCTGAGCTGTTTCCTATTGCGATTCCGAATTCATTTCTGATCCGAATTCGGATATGTTCGTTTTCTTTTCTTCCTGGATTCTCTGGTTTTATAAAGAAGGGTGATGTCTCTAGTATTTGTAATCTGAATTGATTGATCAGTAAGATTTCTCTTCTCTTCTACTCGAGGATGTAGGCAATTATCGAACCTCATTAAAATTTGTATTTTTTTTTTGGTTTGCTCTTGGTGTGTTTGTGACTATTCTGTAACAAACTCTAGTGTTTGCATGTAGGCCTCCGGTGTTAGTTTTCTCAACAGTAACTGCAGTTGTTTCTTGTATAAAATGGAGTTGAATTTACGGTTAGTGGTGCCACGAGTAACTGATATTGTTTCCTCGTGGATGTAGTTATTTTTGTTGACGCGGCAAGTCGAGAAGTCTTTCGCTCACTCGCGACACAAGAAGTTGTAAGTGGGGTTGCAGTCAAATTGAAAAGCATTAGCAATCGCGAAGAAATTTCTAATGAGGTGACCGCCGTTTCTCTCCTTGTAACAATGTGCTTCGTAAATTTCTAGCAAAGTACCCAGGTGACGTTGTTACTGTGTCTTCATCGAAATATTGGGAAGGAATCCAATAGACAAATTTGGTAACTGATCTCACACTTGCTACATCAATTTCAAATCTTTTCTTCTTCTTTTTTTTTTCCTCCTTTCTCTCATTCTTTGTGAGATATCGAATCATAATTGGTTCAACGTACGCTACTAGACATTCCCTTTGAGAGAGCCTGAGGCTTGTTATTTAGGGGCTGTTTGTTTCGCCGTAAAACGCGTAAAAGTCTGTAATTTATAAATGACTTACGAACTAATTATAATTACGATGTTTGTTTGGACCGTAATTCGTAAAAAACTTACGTAACTCAACCATCACTCACTTGCAACCCAATTACCACTCACTTACAACCCAGTTACAGTTAATTTTATGGTCATGCAATTTGTATTATTTTTTTATGTTAATATTAATTTTTTTTAATATTTAACATTTTTAATATTTATTTGCAATATTAAAACTTTTTAAATCACCAAATAGTTAATTTTGTAGTCAACTTTTTCGCTTACGACTTACACATTATAACCACCAAATACCTTAAAATACAATACACTGTCCCACTTAGAACTTTATATTACCAACCAAATACCGTAAAACTTACATTCACGTAACTCATTTACAACTATAAAAGGAGTTTATCAATTACAACTTACGAATTACGGCCAATTACGATAACCAAACAGACCCTTATAGTAGTTGTCTTCTTGTCTTTTTATACTATAGACGGCATGATTCAAACGCCACACCGTTCATTTGATAAGGAAGACTAGATTCTTCGTTGGGGGCTAACCTAATTCGATTAAATCAAGAGATGACTAAACCCACTTGCATCCAACGGCCTGGGCCCATTCAAACCATCTCCCCACAAGAGCAAAGATCTGGGGGTGGCCCCCAAAAATCTTGCAAAGCACACAAGAGCAGGTGAAGGGTGGGCATGATTGCTCATCTATTTTCATCACTTTGGATAACCTTGAAATTCCCCAACTCTTCCCCCATTTTTTTTTTAAAAAAAAAAGAAAGAAAGGAAAAAGCACAAAAGAGAGAAAAG
The DNA here is from genome assembly GCA_038442645.1 of Agave tequilana. Taxonomy (NCBI): domain Eukaryota; kingdom Viridiplantae; phylum Streptophyta; class Magnoliopsida; order Asparagales; family Asparagaceae; genus Agave; species Agave tequilana. Next base: position 113,574 of record JAVJIF010016719.1, on the reverse strand, counting down.
CCAGTGGGTGGTATAATGGAATCTTAATCCTCACTCAAACTGGTGCATTGGACCCCATCTTAATATTTCTCGTGGCCCAAACTCCTCCAATTGGTTGCACTCTCAAGATTTTTCATTTTTGTGCAACTTGAATCCTCCAGCTGTTGTTGGGCCCAACCCATGTGAGCGAGTTCGGGTCCAAACCTGACCCGAACCCAATTCCAACCTATTTGGGCCCCGAACCTTTATTTTTTTTTTTGGCATTTAGCGCGAAACACACGGCACGTTGTCAGGGCTCAATCCCCACCGTTCAAATTTCGAAATATTTGACAGCGACCGGCTCCTTTCGGCAGGAACTTCAAGCCCGTAAACGCGAAGCGCGAATTTTTTCAAAAAAAAAGAAAAAGGAAAAAAAAAGAAAAGAGAAAAGCTCACCCCTTTTTTCCTCTTTTTTTCGATTTCTTCGGTTTACACCAAAAAAAGCAAATTAATTCGAGTTTTGAAATTTTTTTCCAAGTCCGCGAGCTGTCGTTTTCTGCAGGCGGTGAAAATATTGTTTTTTGGGCGGGAAGGGTTTTTTTTTATGCTGGATTTGATAGAAGCGGGTGGCGTCCGCGAACGGCACACGCCGTCTGACGCCGGCAGCCGGGGTCATGGTACAGCGACGCGTCAACTCAGCCCCTGTGTCCCGTCCACGTCACGACGAAAGCGATAACGGCCGTTAGATCAAACGGAAGTGAGACACACTCCGGTTATATGAGAATCTTGGCAACAGCCACGTCATCACCCCTGCAGATTCAGATTCCAACGGGCCCCCCTCGGCTTCTTCTGCGGCAAGCAACAGGTCGCGTCACCGTCCCGTTACTCTCACCGCCCCCAAACGCGACCGCTCCACAACAAGGCGCCTTTTGGGAGGTCACCGGACTCCAATAAGGAATCCTAGGATAAAAAGGGTAATTCTGTAAATTTGATCAATTTTTTTACCATAGCAACTAACTATGGTTAGTTAATAAATGACTGGTGCGACAGTCCACCGAACACGCGCCGGGCCGTACGGTCTTTTCGGGAAGATTCAGATCTTTTTCCCGCCGGATTCACTGCACAAACTTTTAAAGACACAATTGAGTCCTAATTACTTGCAATACTTAATTAGTGAAATAATGTGAGCAGCTTTGATGAATTAAAAAAAAATGGAATGGTTGGGCTGTAACGTTTCTGATGCCGAGAAATTGACCACCCATGGAGAGTTTTTTTTGTTCGGTAAACAACTTCTCTTACTCTTTAATTAATAAACTTTAATTATAATTATTAAAAAAAGTTGGAAATTTTGAAACAGAGAACAAATGGCGAGTACGGAGAGGAGAAGGACAAGTGTACGCACCAGGAGCTAAAGGGTGAGTGATCGGACGGTCAGATTGAGGTTAGGGTTAGGGTTTTCTTTACGCTCATTTTTTGTATTTTTTTGTTATTATTTAGTGAATAAAAAAAGGGGTCACACTCTCCTCTGGCAAAGGCCATCACATAAGGCCACACTCTCTCCGCCTATATTGCTGCCGTCCCTTCGACATTCTCTCTTCAACCTTTCATCAGTCTCTCCTCTGTCTCCTTCTCTCTCTCTCGTGAGAGAACTCAATCACCAACAAGGTCTGTTCTCTCTGCCCGAGGGGGTGGATACCAGAGAGAATCCCGCTGGTTTGATTGTTCCTTCTCTGACCAGCGGAACAAGTAGCCTTCACTCTTCCTCTCGAGACCCAAAACTAGAGCACCAAGCTCTGTGTGAGAGAGATGATGGCGGCGGCAAAGGATATGGACGACGGCGAGTTCTGGCTTCCCTCTGACTTCCTCACCGATGACTTCTTCGCGGGTGAGGAGAAGCAGAACGACCCTGAGAGCGACGAGGACGACGCAGTCCCTGGATTAACTCACCAGATGAAGTCTAACTCTTTCTTCAATGAAGAGAGCAAGAGCTCTATTTTGAAGGGAGAAAACCCAAAGGTTGGTATTTTTTTTTTTTTATTACTAGTTTCTGTTGGTGTGTTTTAGATCTTGGGTATGATTTGGGTTTGTTTCAGCCCTCGGTCATGGCGACTTCGCCTCAGTCGACGCTGTGCGGGGTTGGGAGCTGGTCGTTCTCCAGCAGCCCCGACGGGCCGTCGCAGGTATCTTCACCGCCGTCGACCCCTTTTCAGCAGCCCAGAGATGATGCTCTGGATCTGCTCTACGCTGCAGCGGGACAAGTGGAGAGATTGGGGCTTGGCAACGAGACCGCCGCCGCTCGTGGGCTTCTCGCTCCGCCGCAGGGGCACTCGTATCACATTCCGGCGGCTAACAATCACAATATGGGGTTCTCTTCGAACCAAGATCTCATCCAGCAGCAGCTGCAAGCCGCTCGCGTATGTTAATTTAATGAAAATTTTCTTATCTTTAATTTTTGCCCAATATTTTTTTACACTAATTCTTTTTTTTTTATTGATTTCAGTTTTATCAGCTGAAGAGAGAGCAGCTACTGAAGCAGCAGCAGCAGTTCGCCGCCGCCTGGGCGCGGCAGCAACAGAGCCGAGCAAAAGCCAACGCTCGGCCTTTGGGTCTGTCCAACTCCTCCTGGCCACCGCTTCTGAAGCCCCACCAGCAGCAACCGCAGAAGCAGCAAGCTCCGCCTGGATCTGGAATGACGGCCGTCTTCCTCAACGGCGGCAGGAGGCAGTCGAACGGCACCGGCGTCTTCTTGCCTCGTCGCGCTGGGACCCCCAACGAGCCAAGAAAGAAGCCAGGTAATCACTGCAGAAAATTTTATTTCTCATTTGAAATCTTTTTCTTCTGATTTTTTTTTTTCCTGAATTTGTTTGATTTTGTTGGTCGCAGCTTGTTCAACTGTTCTGTTGCCGGCGAGAGTGGTTCAAGCGCTCAACTTAAACCTGGAGGATATGAGCATGCACCCTCTTCTCCCCGGTTGTTATGTTCTCGACAATGGTAAATTTTTTTTTTTTTTAAAAATTTTCCATTCATTTAAAAAAATTTAGAAGCCTTGGACTGAAAAAAAAATCTCCATTTTAATTTATAGATGCTTTGATGGCACGGAGCAATCTGAAGAAGAATCAGCCCGCTGCAGCCCCGACAGCAGCAAGTCCAGAGATCCGCCTGCCACAGGAGTGGACCTACTAGTCTCACCACTAACTGTTGCTGTTTGTTAGTTTTTAGTAGAAATTATGAAGAAGAAGATGCAGAAAAAAAACATGGTATACAGTAGATTGATGAAGTTGAATTAGTAGGATATTTAGTCCAAAAGAATTGTTGGTATGATGATTTTTATAGTGGTTTTTTTTGGGGGGAAGGCAGCAGTAGCTTGAATCTCGGGTAATGAAATAAAATAAAAAAAAAGTTTGTTTAATGGTGGGTCGGAATTTGGGAACAATGGCAATAGGAAAAGAAAGAGGGGTAGCTTTGTAATAAGATCAGACACATCCGGTTCTTTTTGTCATTTCAGACCTCTGTTGATGATGGGGGCACCATCATCACTGCACCTTTGCATGTAATGATGAAAAATAAAGGAGACACATGTGTTTCATTATGTACTAAATGAATGAAATTAGCAATTATATTAATTTATAATTAACTTTGGAGTTTGAAGTTGGCTTCGGCGTGAAGGAACGTGGGGCATCGTGCATGTCCTTTTTTCACTTTCTGAGTTTGGGATTTCCTCTTTTTTTTTTAAATTCTTTTTTACTTGGTCAAACATCATTAATTAAGTATTTGCTACTTGTTTATAATGAGTTTTGTTTAGTGTTGTCTGTTATGTTGTGATCACGCGCGAGCCATGTAGTGGAACACGGACGTCTGACCGACTTGACGCAGATGGGGAAGCGAGAAAAAAAAATGAACGGCTAGGTATCGTTCTAGTATTTACAAGCACTTGAAGAACTCTTCATAGGAAATATCTGCTTGAATTCGCTTGCATAACATTCGAATTTCGAATTCACGAGCAATATACCCAAATCTCGAGTAAAAGCTAGCTACTTGAATTTATGATCACAAGTAAAAAATAGCTGCTGGAATTTATGAGCAACAAAAGAGAGATGAACTAAATTCTAATTGAATATTTTTTAGATAAAATATTGAATACAAATTAAAGAATAAAAACTTTAGAAGCTTTTAAAAAAAAATTCAAAATAAAAAAAAATAAAATTTATATGAATTTAAATTTGGACTCAAAATTTAAATCTAAATAAATTCGGAAATTATGGCATATAACAGGCTTGTCGAATAGATTTATAGCGGTTCTAACTTTCAAGAAAACTCTGTCTACAGTAAGAATTAAAAAAAAAAATCTGTCAATGACTGAAACGACATATCGATAGTTAACAGTTATGTTTCTGTCCTGCTCTCTGTATCACCAATCTTGAGCCTGACTCGAGCTCGTTATTATGGAGTTGTGTCAGGTTCGGGGTTAATGCTGCTGCAAAAATTAGTACAAGCGTTGATTTGGGCTTGTGCAAGCTGGAACGATTCCTAGTTCCCAGTGGCAGCAGAGTGGAGAGGATGCGTGTGAAGCGAACCTTGTGGGGAGAGGCGCAAGGCGCAGCAGCTGACATATGATTTGCACAGGGCAGGATCTGTAGCCTTCACGCGGACAGCGACGGAGATTTTAATGCCGAGGACGGCCATCTTCTTGCAAACACGGGTGGGTCTCATTCTGATCTCATGATTCTTATCTACATTCATGGGGTGTGCAAGATATTTGTGAGGTGTGTGTGTGTGAGTGTGTGATTGCTGCTCAGCCTCAGTGGAGTCCAATTAGTCAGCTGCTGCTGTTGTTCGATGGGAGAAGATCAATATCACACAACAGGGTTTTTGTTAGTTTGAGGGTCAGTGAAGCAGGCGTGGTTAGTTTCAACGTTTGGTGAACTACTTCGTCAATCTGGTTGGTTGCAGAATTTTCAGTGACTGGGTCTTGTTTTTGTAGTTTTGATTGATTTGGAGGCAGAGCGTGTTGGCGCATGGCGATGGCGATGCCGTTGAAGGATCGTCGACTTGACTTGCATAGATGCAAAACTGGATTTTGCTAAGAAATCGTGTTTTTTTTGAATCGCAACTCATACAAGTACAAGTGCTAGATTTTTTTTTAATTTATTTCTGTTTTTTGTTTTACTGTAAAATGATTATCTTTATTGTGATCATGTAAATCTCACTTGTAATTGATAATTAATATATAATTTAATATTGGAGGCAGAGCGCGTAGGCGCCTGGCGATGACGATGCCGTTAAAGAATCGTCGAATTGACTTGAAGAGATGTAGAAGTGGATTCTGGTAAGAAATCGTGGTAACTAAAAACAATTTACACTGCACGATTTGGGAAATCTTAGTTCAAGGCATATAAGCAACTGAATGTGTACATACAAGAAATATGCGTACATGCTTGTTTGCAAACAATCACTGAAATAATTGTTGTTCAATTTTGAGATTTTCTCAAAACTCTCCTATCAGGCTCTTTTCAAATTATCGAATTTGAGGTTATTATAAAATAGTACACAGGGTTGTTTGCTATCATTTGCATTGACTTTGTTTTGTGTGGCGGGGGCTTGTTTCCCTTTCTTTTGTTTTTCCCCCTAGCATTTTCTTCTTCTACAAATAGATTCTATGTGAATCTGAATTCAAAAGTAGGGATAACCAGCAGGAATGGTTAACGGGACGAATCAACTTAGTCCAACGAATTCTTTACGACACTGCTTTGACTTGTCTCGTATCGAATCTAACGACACGAATCAAATAATCGGGAAACAAATAGGGTCTCTTTGAGATAGGATTTTAATATTTTTTTTTGAATATTTCGAATTTCCCACAACGATAATATTTTTAGCCGTCGTCGAGGGTTAAAAAAATAATAATAATAATAAAGTGTTCGAAACTAATTTTTTCTTCTCACAAATGTATAATAACACATGACAAAAAAAAAAAAAAGAGGGGGGATCGGGGAAAATTTTTTCCAACTCGATTCGTCACATGATTCATCACGAAACGGGTCAATCTGTATAGACCCCCGTGTTCATACGGGATGAATACAGAGTAAACCCGTATTCGAACTGTGCGATCATATTTCAAATCGGGGCAGGGCCCGATAGCCACCCCTAATAACTACGATGGCCATCAAATACTAGTAATTTGGACGCATCATGATTCTATTCACTAAGGTGTAATTAGATATGGATTAGGGATGATAATGCCTTGGGACCGATGTATAGATCTTTTTAGAGCATTCCCCAATGAGGGGGCTTTCTTTTTGAGTGTCTCCATACAAAGTAGTCTCTTTTATCAAAAAATAGACACCCATGAGGGTCTTTTTAGCATCAACAGTGGCATGGTATTCTATTTTTATTCTCTAAATATTTGAATTTTTATTAATTTGATTATATATTAAAAATTTCATGTGTTAATTATTTTTTAAGATAATTTTATTTTCTGTTACCTTAAAAAAAAATTGTGAACATTTCAACTAATTTTTTTTCCCCCTGAATTACTTATTTTTTGTGAACAACAATCATGAATAGTAAAATTTTGAATTTTTTCATTCTGATTTTGACTCAATTATTTTTTGATATTATGGTGTCGTTTCATTTATCCCTATGAGTGGAATGTCATCATCAAAAAATCTATCTTTAATTTAATTAAATCTAAAAAATTCAAAAAGGATTTTGACAGTTTTACAATTTTGACCGTTTAAATATCTTTCTCCAACCCCACTGCCATCACCGTCGCCCTCTCCCCTTCCTTCCCTCCCCCCGCCTTACCGACATCCCCACTCCCCCCTCGCTGCCTCCCTCCCCCCGCCTCACCGACATCCCCCCAACAGCCTCCCCCCCTAACTTTCTCCCCTGGCTCCTCCCTCACCGCCATCGCCCCCCTTTCCCCCCGCATCAACCCCCCCCCCCCCCCACCCCCCCACCCACACACACACACACACACACACCCTTCTCGCCGTAAGATTTGGCGAAGAGGAGGGAGAGGGAAGGCGGTGGGCGGGGAAAATAATTTTTTCACGTGTTTAATTCTTTTTTTCACGTGTATTTTCTTTTGGGTTTCTCTTTCATGCAAAGCCCACATGAGCCGGATTTACATTTTGACAAGAGATTTGTCGCAAAAACTTGAATCTCCGACTAAGACTCACCGGAAATCCCAAATTTAGCATCTCCTTTAAACCTCATTGTAAGAGCTGCAGCAGCAGGAGGCTGCATTTTATACAAACACATGGCAGATGCAATTCCTCGTTGAAGATGCTCTTAACAATGTCACAACCCTTTTCAGAATTTGATGAGATGTTCTTTTATTGTCCTGAGAAAGAAAAATGCCAATTTATTAAAGAGCTGGGCCAAACCCAATTTCTCAAGTGTTGTGAGCTGATAATTCGTCTCTCCTTACATTACGGGCTATCAATCTACAGGCCCGGCCCATTTGTAAATGCTCCGGCCCTCGGAAATCTGCAACGTCGTCCCCCTCCCCGCGCACCCTCCTACAGTTCTCGAAACCACACTCCAAAATCTCGAACTAGGATTTCAAATTCGCTCTCTTCGTACAGCTGACTCTCTCTCTCTCTCTAGGTAGATTCTCTGCGAATTCGATTCCATCACGAGCGGCGATGTCGGTGGCGGAAGCGAGCAGCGAGAGTACGTCCCGAAGAAGAAGAAGCCATCTGAAGAGGAGGAGAAGAGGTAACTCTTCGATTTCATCACGTTTCTATTTGTGATCACCGATCGCAGTCAATTCTGATGGGCTGGCATTTTGTTCTGATTTTAGGAGGAAAAAGGTTGCACCTGGGAGTTTGATGAAAGCAATCTTCAGACAAGGGGGCGGCGATGCGGTGCCCATTGAAGGAGATCAGGTATAGCTAGCTAACTTTTTGCTGATACTGAATTTTCTACTTGATATTCAAGAGTTCGGGTAATTCTGTTGTTTCACAGTAGGAATTGAGAAATTTTAATATTGGAAACTGTTGGATGTGTTTTAATTTTGAAGTAAAAACTTGAGTTTCTCTATTTGGGTTTGAGTTTAGTCTCACATTGGATAAGAGATGGGAGGTTGAGTAGTATATAAACAACTCTTCTAATGCCTATTGTTACGAGTGTTGGGTCATGGGCCACATCCCACACGCGCGCGCACACGCCGAAACTCGACGGGCCAGTTTCGGGTGGCGCGCCCATGATATGCGGACACGATTCAGGGGTTGTTGGGCTTGCTACATTTTTATTTAAATTCTATTTTAACTCTGTTGAGATTTTTGGTTAAAGTTGGATCTGTTCAAAGAGAATCAGATATGCACGTTGTAACCATTCGCACGATCACAGATTCTCCGGGGCTGTTACAAACTGAAAGATCTGCAAAGGCCTATAAATACCCTTATCTGTGCACGGATTTCTTGACATGAAATAAAAATCTATCTGCCCTCTTCCTCCCACAAATTTCTTAAATATATTTTGCTGGAAAACTGTTCTTGCGTTCGGATTTTTGTGCATTCTCAACACTTTTGTTTTTCACTTACGGGCAACGAAACTCCGTCTGAGTAGAGACCTGGCTTATCGTCCTGAGTTGGGTGTTGGTGTACTACCGGTGTAATTTTTACCGCTAGGAGAAGAGGTCATTTCAAGGTCTGAATGAAAGACCGACCATCTTTCTTCCAACGCAGTGCGTCTGCACGACTACAATCACCCCAGGCCAGTCTTTTATTTCCTTTTAATTCTGTATTTCAGTTGCATGCTTAGGACAAGTAGTTGATTAGATTTTTAAAGATTTATATTTCTTGCATGTTTTAAATCCAGCTAAATTTCCTACAGATAAAGTGTGCAATAGTTGCTGACATTTGTGCTTAAACTGGAGAATTGTTGTTGAGTTGTAATTATTTAATTGAGAGGACAAGAAAGTAGTGCAGTGGCCATTATTGAACTAGTTTTGCAAAATGTAGTGAGCTGCTTATTGTGTGATAATTGTTGAATTTGGAGGATCATGCAACAACTTATTATGTCTTCAGGTTTACTAAATGTCAAATCTACATTGTTGATCGGTGTCGTGCTCTTGTTTTTCTTCTTACTTCCGCTTAATTGCTTCTCCAAATTTCTTCTTTTTTTGCTTAGTGAATGATTGTTTTCTAATTGTTTTATAGGTTATTTACCATTGTACTATCCGAACACTGGATGTAGTAGTTCACTCCACAAGATCTGAGCATGGATGTAGTTTTCCGCACTAGTCTTTGTGGATTGATAAATTTCTTACCACCTTTTGTTTTTATTAAAGATCATCGTTAGAGGTGGATGTATATCCACTGTTAGTAGTTATGTTGATGTGTATAATTGGATATGAAATTCAGAGGCACATAATGTTGAGTTAGATTCGAACAAATAGCCCCACATCGGCTAGACATGGGATGACTTTGGGTATATAAGGATTTGGGCAACTTCACGTAAAAGGCTAATTTTTTGGGATGATGCCTCAAGTCCTTACAAATGGTATCAGAGTCATGTCGTTCAGTGCCCCCAGGGTGCAAAAGGACGTAAAAGGTGAAGAGGATCTCGAACTTGGTCGTGTGCGTAGGTGGTGTTCAATCCTCCCAGGTCGCAAAAGGTGAAGAGGATCTCGATGGAGCATATGATCTAGTGTGCAAGGAGACTCGGCTATTCTCACATCAGCTAGATATGGGAATAGTATTGAGTATATAAGGATTTATGTAACTCCACCTAGAATGCTAGTCTTTTAGGATGATGTCGCAAGTCCTTACACATAAAAGGCTGGAATTGGTCAATTATGTTGTTTTCCAATATTTTTGCTTGAAATATAACATTAAATATCCTATTATTGCATTTCGTGTTTGTATTATTCAACTAAAGTTTCTAGGAACTGATTTATCTTTGCCATTAATGCACTGCAACAGGGAATGGTTATCCTATCAGGCAAGTCCTAGGGAAGAGCAAAATGATACTTGGACTTTCTGAAGGCATTCCCACCATGCTGAAGGGTGAAATAGCAATGGTATTATCTTAGAGCTGTCTAATCCGTATTATAAATATATGGTTCCATGGTTATTATAAATATATGGTTCCATGGTTTTATAAATTGTAGAAATTTGCGTTCTGGAATCCATAAAAACAGTCTGCCTGTGAAGTTAATTTTCCTTTTTCAGTTACTATCATATCCAAATTTTAGTCATAGTTTTTTCTGCTTTATTCTGCATGTTAATGGTCATATTTATCTCCAACTTCAACTAACATATATGTTAGCAAGTAACCCTTTGAGAAATTTATCATACTTACCTTCAGTTAAAATGGTTGTTATGTTCTAGTTGTGCTATCTGAATCATGCATGTTCATGATGAAATGGAGACATCCTCACAAATGAACTTGATCTTTTGTTTTGTGCTAAATTTTCAATCACAGTTAAGTACCTTATCTGTGAAAGGTTTATAACTCAAAGTATCAGTTGTTTCTTTATGTTAAATCTTTACAATTCATCTCCATGGAGAAAATGTAAGTTTTCTATTTTTTATTTTGTTACTTGTTTATTCTTATTATTAATTATTACTGTAATTATATAGTTTTTTTCCGGCTCAAATTTTCTTCTGACAGCCTTGAATTTCACAGTTCAAGGTGAAACGTTAAGTACATTTTTCTGAGGATAATTGTCCAGTAACAGCCCCAGAAGCCTTTCCTGTCAATGATGAACAGCATTTTGAGGTTGAGATGCTTGAAAATATCAGATTTCTGTTTGTTCAGAAAACAAGTTATTAGGAAGCTTGTTTCACTTGAGAATTCATATAGCCTCCTGTATGTCTGCATAGCTTCAATCTACAATACTGGATTGGACAGGTCTAAACTTTCAAAGTATAATGGAGGAAGCAGACAAGATAAAGAACACATTACAACTTGAGATCATAATCATGTTTCTTATTTTGATCTATTGCATCGGTACCAAGTGTTTTATTTATGCTCAAGGTGTTATCATCTGGCTAAGTCTTAAGTTTCTTGCCTAGCTTAGAAATTATAAAATGTACTAGCCAAGCCTAAGTTTCTTCTCAGCTTACAAATTACAAAATATAGGCTAAATTCTCTGAAACTACTACGAGCATTTTGCTCAAAACTCCCCTTAACCTTTTTTTGCACCCATAACTACCACCAAGTTTCTCGTGTTTTTGTGCAACACTACCTTCATATGCTGCAAGCTTTTCTTTTGTACCCGTAACTACCAGAAAATCTGATCTAAAATTGGTATTTATGTGCCACACAAAATCAAATGCACTTGGACAAATGCATAGCACATTTTTAACTGTAAATCAATAAAGAATGCCTGGTGACAATTACAGTGTTTCTCACGTGAAGCGGCAACCTCAATGGTGAGCTTTGGAGAAAATGAGAGATGGATATTTTAGGGTGGGGTTGGGGGTTGTGTGTGCGTGGGGTCTATCATCATTGCAGAAGATGTGTCTACTCAATGTGGATTCAGTAGTTATTGTAGTATTAGGATCAGTAGTTTATTATTTCTTACAATTTTAGTTTCTTTTATATTTTGTTTTTTTTTAGGATTTTAAATTTTTACTTCGATTGTAACTAGAAGAGTACTATGTTGCTTGCCTATAAAGGGGCCCTCATGTATTCACTTTTTTTTAAGGAATAATCAATACAAATTTGCAATTTGTGAGTTCGTTATGCATCTTTAATTCTCTTTCTAATAGTGGTAGAATGTCTTATTAAGCCTCGATTAGTAGTGAGATGATCTAATTGATTTATCGGTTACTATAATACTCTTCCCCTCTATATCTCTTCACAAACAAATTTCTTTCTCCTCTCTCAAAAGTAATGTCGTGTTCTAATTGATTGTTGATGACTCTCTTTTGTGTAATTACAACCTCAAGAGATCCTCGTCTTCCCTTCACGTCATCTTCTCTTCACTGCTGAAGCCCGAGCACTCTCGCCTGTGTCCAAGCAGTGCCCATCAACGAGGCCCGTCCTAAACGTCTATTGCTGACTTTCAGTCAGGCGACAATCAGATTCGCGCGAGCAAAATTCTATACTAATAAGTTCATTATTAGGGTCATAACTCACTCATCCGGAGTTCAAATCACACAATTTTTGAAGTATTGTATTTGTGACAAACAGAGGTATATACTCATAAAATTCAAAGCAGGGCAAATGAAATCAAATAGGTTATTTGAGGTACATTTCAATTCATGAATATTTATTTAAAAATTTGAAATTACACTTCCAGTTTGTTATAAACATTGATCTACTCACTTGTGAGCATGTGAATCTGAATTGTCTTATAATTCCATTAGCTTCTTTGTTGATAGTCGAATCCAATTACCTGCATAGCATATAACATTTATTATTTTCATGTTTTGATATGGATTTAGTACTTGCATACTTAAAAACATAAAGCTGATATTAATTGCTATAAATATTTTTCTACCAACGATCTTCTTGTCTGTGAGATGTTACTTTGAGTTATTTTATAAATTGTTTCTACTCACACACACGTTTCACATCTGTTTGATATCAGAGCACACATAGGGTATGATTGCATCATTTAGACACTTACTAGAAATTTTATTGCTTTCTTGTATTTAGAACTTAAATTAAAAAATTAGTTTAGAGTCATATCTTCTCATTATGACCTCATCTTTAAGAGAGTCTAGTCAATTCCCCATCATCCCGATGGATCCGTCACAGAGGCTCAACTTGTCACAGGGTTTGTCACCATATCAGCTACGCTTGATAACATTATCCAAACTATGAGTACTTGAAATAAAAAAACTAGACATGGTTGCTTCCTGTTTGACCCCCACAGATAAAGAAGTGGTGGAAGAGTCTGGTAGCATTACCCAAACGCATAGGTCTAGTGCCAAAACTCCTCACTAAGGAATGATATTAAGGACACGAACATCAAAATAGGTACCAGAAACAAAGGTCCCAAAAAGAGAATTCTCAATATTAACCCTCTTGCTAAATGCAATAAGTGCCAAGGGTATGTGATGTGAACGGTGTCGTGTGTGTGAAAATCAACAACAAAACACCCAATCACGCTTCACCAATATGAAGCGATCGTTGGTAGAAAATGATTAAAACTAATAATATTAGCAAATTGTTTATCAAATTATCATGCACAAGTAAAATTCAATTTCAATCGTGAATCAATTAAAAGTGATATATTATGCAGCAAAAGATTATATGATCAAGATTATAGCTACTGAATTAAAAAACAAACAGATACACTCAATCTCATGTTTGTGAAAAATAGTTAAATCGATAAAATATCATAAATTAATTATCAGACTCAAAATAACTGATATGAGTTAGAAACATACCTATTGAAGTTCACGTCGATCACAATGTCCTGTGATGACGGTAAATGTGTAATCTGGCTTTCACGAATCTAACGCTTCAAATATTGCATGATTTGGACTCTGGATGAGAGAGATACAAGTTGAAAACAACTTTGAACACTTATCGGGTCTATTTTACTGCAGCGGTTAGGTCGGCGCTGTATCAGTGTTTTCTTCGAGAGATTTTGAACAGTAATTTTTTTATTTTTCTGGGATTTTCTGAAAGATTTTTATAGAGAATTATAAGAGAGATTTTTTTTAAAGGAAAAAGAGTTTTTTGGGAGAGAGAAAGTAGGATTGGAAAAGAGAAAAGAGGAGAAGGGCATAAGCTAGTCTGAATTCACACACACCTAAACTAGGGTTTTTATAGGACTTTACACTTAAAGATGAAAATTTGAAAGAGATCACAACACATACAAATTTGAGAAAAACTTTCATTATGATAATACATTACTTATTATTTGATACAAGCGGCCTTTTATAGGTTTTTACAAAATTGAATACAATTCAAATTAAAACTTCTAATTAAAATAGAATTATAACTCCAAAATAAAGAAAATAAACTTCTAATGAAAATACAATTCTAAAATAAAGAAACTCAAAAAAAAAAAAAACTAAAAGTACGTAGAGTTTTACTACTTGAAAATTGAAATGAGACGTCTTCTTCATCGGTGGTACACGTGTTGTATATGTGGCTTGATGTCCGTATCAATATGAACATCTAGCTGTTGGTTGCACCAGCCTTGTTAAAATTATTATTGTTAAAGGAGTTCTCATTGTAGCCGCAGAGTCTGGTAGTATTGTCCCTCCTAAAGTCCTTCCCGTGAGGATTAGTGATATCATCTTAGAAGATTTCTTGAACAAACTATCACCGATATGTGACACCCCACATACTATTGAGCCTAATTCAGACAAATTAACATTTCAATTAGGAGAAGTAAATTTTGACACTGACAAAGAGCTTACAGAAGATGATATTGATCTCAGCTAAATTAGGTCAACGTCGTCGACCTACTTGTTTGTCGTCAGGCGTGTCCCCTCACAACCAATTATTTGTCCCCTCACAACCAATTGAAAATAATAATTGAAAAAACTATAATCTTTCACACGTTCACCAAAATTGGAGATAAAAATTGTAAGGTGATTGTAGACAGTGAAAATTAAATCAACACAATATCATCGAAAATCTTATATTAGAGGTTGTACCTCATCCCCACCCGAACAAATTGTCTGGATTAACTCTATGACCATAGGAGTTCAACAACTGAGTCTTATCCCTATCGAGTTTCATCTCTATTTTTTTAGGAATCACGAGGCACATGTTAGGGACCAAGTCTAAGTTTTCCACTGTCTTTCAACCCCAAATTTATTGTCAAATTAATGTCAACAATGAGTCTGTATGGTACATAAATTGGAGTCCAGTAAGAGTTCTCATGAGTCTGCTTCATCATTTGCATCAGTTCACGTGCACAAATTACATAAGAAAGTCAATAATAAGATGGTTCAAAGCAATGCCAATTACAAGTTACGAATTGACAATAGGAAACAATTTAAAATTTTTAATGTTGGTGATATTATTTTGCATGCTTGTAGTATTGATCCGTTTTAAATTTTAAAGAAGCTAAATGATAATGCTTATGTTATTGATCTTCCGCAAGATTTAAGTATCAGTTTTACATTCAATATTAAAAATCTAATGGATTATAAAGGTCATAATTTTAATCATAGCAATTCATTAGTTGATGAGCCATCCATGAGACTAATTTTGAGAGACCCTCTCTTCCACATATTATTTATTATTATTATTATGTATAGATAAATAAGATATGAGGACGCGACAAGCATTATTTATTATTATTATTATTATTATATATAGATAAATTTTGAATTAATATCATCCACATAATAATTAAATTAATATCATCCACAAATTAAAATCCTATCTCTACTCTCTCTGCTCCCTCTCTCTCAATCTCTTCTCTCTCTGCTCTCCATAGGGAGAGCAGAGAGAGCAAGATGGAGGGTGAGAGAGCAGAGAGAGACATAGAGAGGGGGCAGGGGAAGAGAGAGAGAGAGAGATAGATAGTGGGGTAAAATTACCTGACGGTGGCGACTTCGAGAGGATTGACGACGGCAATGACTTCGACTAATTTGGACGGTAATGACTTTGAGATCTCTCAGGTCTAGATTGATGATGAAGATGATGATATCAGATCGAGAGAGAGAGAGAGAGAGAGAGAGAGAGAGAGAGAGAGCTCACCTCTCTCTGGATCAAGGATGACGAGAACAAGGATGAGGACGACGAGACCACTGACCACCACGACAACGACGATCCACCACCGACAACGATGATCCACAACCGATCGAGAGAGAGCAGATCGACCACGAGGACGACGATTCACCACCACGAGGACGATGAAGAGACCACCGACCCTCTTCTTGTTGGATCAGAGAGAGATTTGGGATCGATTTGGGAATTTAGGGTATTATAAATAACGGGTTGAGTCAGATTGGTGACAGTGCTCCCTATCCAATAACCGACTCGGCCGAGTCGATGCCATGTCTGGACTCGGTTTGACCATGTCCAGCAAGTCAATGAGTTGACTCATGTCGGACACAGTCAAACCGTGTCAGACACGTCCTCGGGCACGTGTCCATGGCCTACATGGACACGGCGCTCAAATGAGCGTTTCCGTGGTTCAGAGATGAAAGATGGTTCTTGTTGGTGTTACAGTTGGTGATAGCCCTCAATCACTTGGTTGTAGCGAGAATGAAGCATCTGAACTATATTTTTCAATGTGGAAAAACATGAATCAGAGCATGAATTTACACTGTATACATCACAATTTTGAGCTTTATTGACATAAGTTAGGCTAAAACTGTGCACTACCTTGCTTGTATGACACTGATCGGGGCTTTTCAAAACAATGGCATTCCTTGATCAATACAGAGTGAGTATGAAATTGTCAAGCTTGCTGCTTCTGATATCAGAACAGTCAGGATCTGATTTTGAATCATGTGCTCATGGAAACGATTAGGTACTCTTAAAAACTATTTCATTTTGACTTAAAAACCAATGGCTAATGCCAATACTGAGATTTTAAACCATGCTTTTGTGATCTTGTCATGTCATTTCCATATGAATTCTACTATTTGAACCTTATATTCTTATGTTATTGCCCATTGTGCTGTGAAAGTAGAAGTTAAAAATAAAATATTGTCAAAGAATGCGTTAAAAATAGTGAATCGCCTTCCATTGGAAGGATTTATGATACTGTGAGCTTTGCTTTTCAGGGTAACAAGTTATTCAAAGAGGGAAAGTATGAACTTGCTAAGGCAAAGTATGAGAAGGCATGATTTCTTTGAATTCTTTTGTAGATGTGGTTCACATCCCAAGCTATTTTGTGGAAATCTAAGTTGAAAGTGCAAAATTTTCAAGAACCATACAGAATAAAATGATAACTTGGGAGTACTTGCTTAGTAAATATGCAAGAAGTTTTATCAATGAAGGATGTGTTTTGGGTTTTATAATTTACTATAGCAGTTACTTCACCAGGTGCTTCGGGAATATAATCAGGTAAATCCGCAGGATGATGAGAAAGGCAAAATCTTTTTGAATTCAAGAGTAAGTGTATTTGCATAAACTGTTAAGAAAAACTAATTGTGTGCTTTCGGTCTCAAGGTAGTTTAGTTACTGTGGTGGTTTTATTTTAACTGACACCATTCTAGATTCTGATTCAATCTGCCTCGGCTGCCAATCAGTTGACTGCTATATTTGGTACAAAGAAGCTAATGTGTGATGTAAAGCTTCCTTTAGTGTATTAATATTGATTTTAACATTTATTCTTTTGTTTGCAATGCTCGCGGAATGCATTGTACTTATACGTGGCAGCCTGATTACAGAAATGGGTGAACATAGGAAATCAATCGACACAGGTAATAAGGTAGTGTTTATATTATGAGAATGTATCTTCAGTATCTATTGTTATTGAATATATTAGGTGCATGTAACATCTCTGTTCCCAAAAATTTGGGCAAAAGGCTTCTGTTAATTCCCATCTTCAGTTGATTTTTTTTTTCTCTGTGAACCCTTTTGCCAGTGCCAGGTCTTTTGGAATCATTTTGATGCTTTATTTTACATTTTTCTGTGCCTTCTGAATTTGGACAGGTATTGGATGCGAACCTGGTACATGTCAGAGCTTTATATCCACGTTGCATGTCCTACATGTTAAAGCAAGGAATAATTTTAACAAGTTGTTTTCGATGAAGCAAGGAATAATTTTAACAAGGTGTTCATCATTTTGGTATAACCCATTTACCATGTAATTATTCTGGAAACTGACTGCAGCCATGACTAAACTGTGTTCTCGCACTTGTCATAAACAGATGATAAGCATTGACAAATCTTCAGAACCTGATGCAACTGCTGCTCTTCTCAAGCTAAAGCAAAAGGAGCAGGTCAGTTACGACAACCTACTTTACTCTCCAATCCTACAGTGTATGCAGATACTCATGAACTTTTCCTTTGCGAGAGCAGCAAGTAGAAAAGAAGGCTAGAAAGCAGTTCAAAGGAATATTTGATAAGAAACCTGGAGAAATTTCCCCAGTGGGAACGGAAACGGGAGAAGACGAGGGTCCTGACAAGCAAAGCCAAAACAGTTGGTCAGCTAGCCGCGAGAGGGGAACAAAACAAGTAGATCGAGACGAATCGCTTGATCGTGAAGTAGAAGAGTCTTCACGGCACTTGGATTGAACAGATGAAAGGTTCTGTGATGTGATGCGATGTGATGGTAGAGATGGACGAGAGTTTATTCATTGTACCAAGTGTGACCTGGGTTCGGTTCATGTGTGTGAGTCACACACACATACAATAAGAGGACGGCCTACACACATAACATATTATAAAAAGATTTAATCCACGTGTCAACACGAGATTGGTCCTCTTATTGTATGTGTGTGACACTCTCACACATGAACCGAACCCGTGTGACCTTCGCTTTCCTGAATTGACTTGTGAGTTGCCGACACCTCATATAGATCAGTGTATCTTTGGATACTTGCAGCTAAATGATATGTCCGTAGCTGTTCGTAGTATAAAATCCTTAGCTGTGATGAGAAGGCAGCCGAACATGTCAGCAGTTTTATTTTTCATGGTGTCTGCAAGTGTGATTACACAATAGAGCGTGGAAACTACTATTATTACTGGAGCATAAATTGTTCTCAGATTCCACTACTTTTCCGAGAAACACAAATCAATGCATCTGGTCGAATTTGATCTCTCCGTCAACGCAACTTTTTCTTTTTCTGCTTGATGCCGTGCTCATTACAGCTGGTTTTCTGCCAATTAACATCATTTCATTTTCGTTGGAAGTTTCTGGGACCTGTTTAGTTAAGGGTGGATGTGAGGAAGTGAAGAAGTAAGGGAGTAGTAATAGTTCCTTTTGGAACTTGATAATTAGTTAGTAAGTTTTTCAGTTTTTGCATGTTGTTGGGAACTGTGTTTTTCCATGTTATATCTTTTCCGGTGTTTGGATGATAACGTGCCACAAAGTTGACCGCAAAATAATATTAAAATAGAAATTAATTAAGAAAAATAAAATATGGACTGTAATTAGAATGCAAGTGAGATTTACATGATCAAAAAATTGACTGTTTTGTACTACAACTTATTACAAATGAGATTTATATGACCACAAAATTAACTGTATGATTGTGTAAAAGAGAAAAGAGAAAAGGAAAAGAGATTTTCTTATTTTTCTTTTTCGGTGTTTGGATAGATAGGAAAGTGAGCAATTATACTTCACCGTTTTCTTACTTTCTCCCACTTCCTTGCAACCAAACACACCTTTTTCGTTCACCATTTATTCTTAAAATAAAAAATAAAAAAGATCATATAAACTCAACATACGTCTATCTTTATATTTAATACTCTTGAAAATTGCAATTTTCAAGCGAGAAAGAGATCAAGGACAGCAAATTTTCACTGGAATTTATTGAAAAATACAGTAGTCTTCACAGAGGAGAGAGAGAGAGAGGAAAAGAGCTTTCATTCTAACATTTTGAAGGAAGAACCGCGGCCTGGTGGTCACTGGCCTGAACCCCGTCGGTCCTCGGCGACCACTTAAAGATCCCACACCCAAACACAAAGAACCCAAGCGCGTGCCCGGCGATCGCAACGATCAGCACTCCAACGTTGAACGACATGACTGCCAGCATGACCACGTAGGACAGCCCGTCCTCACCGCGGCGAGCGCCGTCAGAACCAGCCCCTTCCACTTGGACACCCGCGGCCCCTGGGGGCCGCTCATCATCATCGAGTGCGGAACGTAGGTGAAGACCTCAACGAGCACGGAGGCGACGAAGACGACGAGGAGAGCGAGGAGGTACATGCCGACCCCGTGGTCCCCGGGCCAGCCGGAGAAGAGGATCTCGACCCGGTGGCCCCAGAAGAAGGTCATGTGCATCATCATCTTCCCCATGCCCATGTCATCGCCGCCGCCGCCCGATGGCATGGGCATGGCCGACGAGGGTGGGGGCATCATCATCATCATCCCATCACCAGCTCCCATTGTCATCTCTCTTGTGAGCCTTCTTTCTTCCTCCCTTCTTGTTTGTTGTCTAAACTACAATGGGGAAGCATAAATCGAGGAGGAAACTGCAAGGTAACGAGACGGCAATGAAATTGAGAGTGAGAGCGATGGGAAGCGGAGTGTACGAGAGAGTTGTGTGTGAAGTACACTATCCAAGATTACTGTACTGCGAAGGAGATTGAGAGGCTGAGTTTTCTTTGGGGAATTTGTACGAGCACAAAACGTACGCAAAACGGGGATTTAGCTAGAGTTGGACGTGGTCAAGTCTTCTTTTTTGAACGTACGCAAAATCCCATTACCATCCCCTATGCACAAATACGATTAATTGTTAATGCTGGCAATGATGGATACAATGTATGATAATTTTTGTTTTTCTTTTCCTTGCATAACTCGTACCAAATTTCAGTATATACATGTTAACAATCGGAACAACTAGGTCCAATGTGTCGCAAAGCTATATACTATGAACCACAACTTTGTTGGAATTGAAGAAAATAAAGCTGAATCTTCGAGATGAATTATGGCAAGATCCGTTGATCAAATCAACCGGATGATGGTTGGAGTGTGTTCTCCTTCCATTTGTGATGAACGTGGTATATTTACATGTTCAATTCCGACTTCGAATGAATGAGATATTCAAGTTCAAAGATTGCCTAATTCAAAGCCAAAAGGGACTAAATTTAGCTACAAGCATTTAGTCCCACATTGGCCATGTGATGGAAGTATATGGGGTATAAATAGAGAAAAAATGAGACCAAAGGGTGTGCCCTTTGGGTACTTGGAGTTTTCGCGCGCGAATTGGAGGGAACTATACTCGTACATGCGTACGTGCACGCACGCGCGCCGCCGCTGGCGGCGGCCGGCAGGCCGGCGCGCCGGGTCGGGCTCGGGCCTGGGCCTGGGCCTGGGTCTGGGTCCGGGTCCGTGTCCGTGTCCGTGGGCCGTGGGCTCGGTGGTCCGTGGTCCGTGGTCTGATCAGAGTTCCCTACCTGGTTCTCTTTTTGAATCAGGGGACGTTAGTTAATCCACCCGCCCGCGGAAGGATTCGAAAACTCCAACGGGTGTCCGCCCGCGCGAACGGATCCGACCGTTCGCCAACCGCTGTCGGAAAACCGACAGAGCGGTTGGTCGGTTGCGACGGTTCGGACAGAACCGTCGCAACTGTTGGGAATTGGCGGACGAGAATACCCCTCCAGAGCGCTATAAAAAGCGCTCCAGGGGTCCATTCTCAGACACACCAAACTGAAGAATCTTTCTCTCTTCTGAAAGATCTCTCCTCTCTCTATAAGTTCTGACTCCGTTCTGAACTGGGCTCCAGCGAAGTGCGACTCCTCGACTTCCAGAGTAACTTCCAACAGCGAAGTGGGAATCCACGAATTCCAGAAGTGACTTCCAACGAAGTGGGAATCCGCGACTTCCAAGTGAAGTGGGAATCCGAAGCTACTTCCTAAAGGAGATTCTGCCAAAATTCTTCAACCTTCCTACGTCCTCAACAGTGGGTGTTCCTCCAAAAGAGTAAGACAAATATTCATTTGAAATTTGTCGTTATACCGCTGTTTTGCTAATCCTGTGTAGGTACTGGTTGACTACGGTTCGACCGTACGGTATTTGGTAGTGCTGTCCAAATACCGTGAAGAAGTGTTGTATCTTGGGAGACCAGCGTCCATTATCCCGTAAGCACCGGTGCGGGGGACGTAATTGTCTTAAGGAGATTCGCTGTAAGCGTACCTCACTTCAATTACTGTATAAGTGGACTAAGTCCTTTATACAGGGGATATACTTTACAGTATATCGAGATTGACTTAGATTCAGTCTAAGTGAAACTGTATAAGTGGATTAAATCCTTTATACAGGGGATATACTTTACAGTATATTGTGACTGACTTGGATTCAGTCTAATTGGTGCTTAAACCAAGGAAGGAAATTGAAAGGTGGTTCTTAAATTAAGGAACGTTCTATTGAACGGAAAACCTCCCACCTGATATTTGCCGACCTGGCCAATTAGATTGTTGATATCTCAGTGATCTTGATAAGTTGTCAGATTGATTCTTGTTAAGCAGAATACCCAACATACTTAAGACAATTATTATTGAAGTTCTAACTTCAGTTCTGCTTGAACTTGCAGAAGATGTCTGATACAAATCAAGATACCTCCAGCAAGGCAACAAACATACCGCTCCAAAGTTTGATGCCAACTCCACTTCCTAACCCGAAGCCGGAGAAGCCAGGAAAGTTTGATGGCACAGAGTTCAAGAGATGGCAACAGAAGATGCTCTTCTACTTGACCACTCTACATCTGGCCAAATTCCTGCAGGAGGATCCACCAGAACCCGGAACTGATCGGGACTCAGTCCTTGCAGTCGATGCTTGGACACAAGGTGATTTCCTTTGCCGAAATTATGTTCTTAATGGACTGGATGACTCTCTTTACAATGTCTACAGTCCGATTACTACGGCAAAGAAGTTATGGGCCAGTCTTGACAAGAAGTACAAGACTGAAGATGCTGGTACCAAGAAGTTCGTCGTTGGACGATTTCTAGAGTACAAAATGGTGGATAGCAAGACTGTCATCAGTCAGGTGCAAGAGTTCCAACTTATCTTGCACGAGATAGAGGCCGAAGGTATGATTCTTCCTGAAACTTTTCAGGTTGCAACCATCGTGGAGAAACTCCCCCCTGCGTGGAGAGACTTCAAGAACTACCTGAAGCACAAGAGAAAGGAGCTAAAGTTGGAGGATCTCATTGTGAGGCTTCGTATAGAGGAGGACAACCGCAAGTCCGAGAAAAGGAGCAGCAAGAACTCCTACGAAGCAAAAGCAAATGTGATCGAGGACTCAAAGGGGAAAGCATCTACTTCCAAAAGCTTGAAGAGGAAGAAGCCTTCCCAGGGGTACAAAGGCAAGGCTCAAGACGGCAGAACCATGCGCTTCAAAGGGACCTGTTACATCTGCAACAAAGAAGGTCACAAAGCAAATGAATGCCGCAGCCGTCAAAAGAAGAACAAGAAAAGCCACCCACAGGCCAACATGACCAACCATGAATCACCAAGTCTTTCTGCTGTGGTGTCAGAAGTAAATCTGACAACAAATAACAAAGACTGGTGGGTAGACACGGGAGCTACCAGGCACATCTGCTCGGAGAAATTGTTATTCTCAGAATATCAAAGGCTAGAGCAAGATGAGCAATTATTCATGGGTAATTCAGCTTCCTCAAAGGTTGAAGGAAAGGGCAAGGTCATCCTGAAGTGGACATCGGGCAAAGAGCTTACTCTTAACGATGTCCTTCATGTTCCAGACATCCGAAAGAATCTGATTTCCGGATCTATACTTAGTAAGAAAGGATTTAGAATTGTATTTGAATCCGACAAATTTGTACTTACTAAGGGAGGGATGTATGTGGGAAAGGGTTATCTTGTAGATGGACTTTTCAAAGCCAATGTTGCAGTGGTTGATAAAAAGTCCGTGTATTTGTACCCAAAGCTAATAAAAGGAAAATCTTCTGTTTATTTGCTTGAGTCTCCTATTCTGTGGCATGCTAGATTAGGGCATGTAAATTACAAGTCTTTGAAAAACTTGTCTAATCTGGGATATATTCCTAAACTCAACTTGGAAGAAATTCGCAAGTGTGAGGTTTGTGTTGAGGCCAAGTTGGCTAAAAATTCATTTCACTCAATAGATCGAAATACAGAACCTTTAGGGTTAATTCATAGCGATCTATGTGACTTGAAGTTTATGCCAACTAGAGGCGGTAAAAAGTATTTCATTACTTTTATCGATGACTGTACAAGATACTGTTATGTGTATCTTTTGAATAGTAAGGATGAGGCAATAAATATGTTTACAACATATAAAGCCGAAGTTGAGAATCAACTCAACAAGAAAATCAAGATTCTAAAATCCGATAGAGGCGGAGAATATGAATCAAATGATTTTAGTGAGTTATGTGCTAGTTTTGGTATAATACATCAAACTACAGCACCATACACTCCTCAGCAGAATGGAATTGCTGAACGGAAGAACAGAACTTTGAAGGAGATGGTTAACTCCATGCTCGTAAGTTCTGGAGCTCCGCAGAACTTGTGGGGGGAAGCTCTATTAACTGCAAATCATATTCTAAATAGAGTACCCCACAAGAAACTTGGTCTTATACCATTCGAGTTATGGCATGGAAGGACACCTTCCTACCATTACCTCAAAATGTGGGGGTGCCTTGCAAAGGTGCTGGCACCATTACCCAAAAAGACTAAGTTGGGAGCAAAAACTATAGACTGCGTATTCATAGGCTATGCCTTGAATAGTAGTGCATATAGGTTTCTGGTTCATAAATCAGAAATACCTGATATTCATGTAAACATGATTATCGAATCTCGAGATGCTGTGTTTTTGAAGATATCCTTCCGTACAAACGGGAAGCAGATAAGACTTCTGGGAAAAGAACACACGAGATGGCGTTCAGGGACGAAAGCCCCGAGGAACGAAATGTAAATGCGGAATTGAACCAAGAAGAAGTCAGAGATCTAGAATCTCAAAATCTTTTGGTCCAGATTTCATAGCATACGCTATTGAGAGCGAGCCTCAAACATTTAAAGAGGCTATGTCAAACCCAGAAGCACAAATGTGGAAAGAAGCTATAAATAGCGAAATAGAATCCATACTAAGTAATCATACTTGGGAATTGGTAAACTTGCCTCCTGGAAGTAAACCAATTGGGTGTAAGTGGATTTTCAAACGAAAATTAAAACCCGATGGATCTATCGATAAGTACAAGGCTAGATTAGTAGCCAAGGGTTATCGGCAAAAAGAAGGACTTGACTACTTCGATACATATTCACCAGTAACAAGAATAACGTCCATTCGGATGTTGATTGCGATTGCAGTATTGCACAACTTAGATATCCATCAAATGGATGTCAAGACTGCATTCTTAAATGGTGAATTAAATGAAGAAATTTATATGGAGCAACCAGAAGGATTTATAGTCAAGAACCAAGAACACAAGGTGTGTAAATTGGTAAAATCCTTATACGATTTAAAACAGGCTCCAAAACAATGGCATGAGAAATTTGATAGTGTCATGATAAAAATGGATTCACTATCAATGAATGCGATAAGTGTGTTTACACGAAAACAGTTGGAGATGCATGTATCATTGTCTGTCTTTATGTAGACGACATGTTGATACTTGGGACTAATATTGAGATTATTAAGTCCACTAAAAGAATGTTATCCAACAGTTTTGATATGAAGGATCTGGGGGTTGCTGATGTAATTTTAGGAATTAAAATTACTAGAACACCAGATGGAATCAGTCTATCTCAATCTCACTACGTAGATAAGATGATAGAAAGATTCAAGGATCATGGGATAAAAGAGAATACAAATCCTTTTCTCCCACACGTCCACCTTCACAAGAATACAGGAACTGGAATACGCCAGTTGGAGTATTCGCAGATTATCGGAAGTCTAATGTATTTAATGAATTGCACTAGACCCGATATTGCTTACGCTGTAAGCAAGTTGAGTAGATATACTAGTAATCCTAGTGATCTACATTGGACCGCTCTACTACGAGTATTGGGTTACGTATCACATACCAAGGAATATGCCTTGAGATATGAAAAGTATCCTCCTGTACTGGAAGGATACAGTGATGCTAATTGGATTGCAGATTCTGAGGAATCAAAATCAACTAGCGGATACGTATTTACTCTAGCAGGAGCAGCGGTATCATGGAAATCTTCTAAGCAAACATGTATTGCCCGTTCCACTATGGAATCGGAATTCATAGCCTTAGATAAGGCTGGAGAAGAAGCAGAATGGCTTCGACAATTCTTAGAAGATATACCGTTGTGGCAAAAGCCAGTGCCCGCTATATGTATACACTGCGACAATCAAGCAGCTATATCTAGGGCACAAAATGTGATATACAACGGTAAGTCTAGACATATTCGTCGTAGACATAATACCGTGAAGCAGTTGCTCTCAAATGGAATTATCTCTATTGACTTTGTATCGTCAAAGGATAATTTAGCGGATCCGCTTACTAAAGGTTTAAGTGGAGAGCGTATAAACTGCGCATCGAGGGGAATGGGTCTAAAAGCCTAACCTTACCGAGTCAGCTTAATGGAAACCTCACTTGGCGACTGGAGATCCCACGGACTAAGTTCAAGAGGAAAAACTAGTTATGATTGACTCAGCAAGTAAGCACTTGGGAGCTTGACTCCAATCCATTCCTATGGTGCACATAAGTGCTTTTCTACAAGTGGGTTAAGGATAAGCTTAACGCTTTTAATGATGCCTATATCTTGTTACTAAACAAATAGAGTAGAGTAGACTACTCTTAATAGGTCCATCACCTATGTGAGTATAGAGTTGGGTCGGCTCTTTGGGAATCTCTATGGAGGCTGTTATTCCCTAAAGATACTCTCTGAAACCAAGAATGTCCAGGGCCAAAACGGACACAACAGAGAACCAAAGTTGATTTGGAAAGTCACTGTGTGAAGCTTGTTGACTTGGCTTACACTAACGGCTAACAGTTCAAGACCTAGTTCACTGATTAGCCAGTAAGTCCGATAAAGCTTTCGTTATGGAAGGTTCAAGACTTAGTTCACCTATCCTTATGCAGTTTCTTTTCTAAAGTACCTTACACAATAGAGTCAGTCTCTTTGTGTGTCATTTCCTTGAATTCTTCATTCATTGTGGGGGATTGTTGGAATTGAAGAAAATAAAGCTGAATCTTCGAGATGAATTATGGCAAGATCCGTTGATCAAATCAACCGGATGATGGTTGGAGTGTGTTCTCCTTCCATTTGTGATGAACGTGGTATATTTACATGTTCAATTCCGACTTCGAATGAATGAGATATTCAAGTTCAAAGATTGCCTAATTCAAAGCCAAAAGGGACTAAATTTAGCTACAAGCATTTAGTCCCACATTGGCCATGTGATGGAAGTATATGGGGTATAAATAGAAAAAAATGAGACCAAAGGGTGTGCCCTTTGGGTACTTGGAGTTTTCGCGCGCGAATTGGAGGGAACTATACTCGTACATGCGTACGTGCACGCACGCGCGCCGCCGCTGGCGGCGGCCGGCCGGCCGGCGCCGGTGCCGGGCTCGGGCTCGGGCCTGGGCCTGGGCCTGGGTCTGGGTCTGGGTCCGGGCTCGGTGGTCCGTGGTCCGATCAGAGTTCCCTACCTGGTTCTCTTTTTGAATCAGGGGACGTTAATCCAACCCGCCCGCGGAAGGATTCGAAAACTCCAACGGGTGTCCGCCCGCGCGAACGGATCCGACCGTTCGCCAACCGCTGTCGGAAAACCGACAGAGCGGTTGGTCGGTTGCGACGGTTCGGACAGAACCGTCGCAACTGTTGGGAATTGGCGGACGAGAATACCCCTCCAGAGCGCTATAAAAAGCGCTCCAGGGGTCCATTCTCAGACACACCAAACTGAAGAATCTTTCTCTCTTCTGAAAGATCTCTCCCTCTCTCTATAAGTTCTGACTCCGTTCTGAACTGGGCTCCAGCGAAGTGCGACTCCTCGACTTCCAGAGTAACTTCCAACAGCGAAGTGGGAATCCACGAATTCCAGAAGTGACTTCCAACGAAGTGGGAATCCGCGACTTCCAAGTGAAGTGGGAATCCGAAGCTACTTCCTAAAGGAGATTCTGCCAAAATTCTTCAACCTTCCTACGTCCTCAACAGTGGGTGTTCCTCCAAAGAGTAAGACAAATATTCATTTGAAATTTGTCGTTATACCGCTGTTTTGCTAATCCTGTGTAGGTACTGGTTGACTACGGTTCGACCGTACGGTATTTGGTAGTGCTGTCCAAATACCGTGAAGAAGTGTTGTATCTTGGGAGACCAGCGTCCATTATCCCGTAAGCACCGGTGCGGGGGACGTAATTGTCTTAAGGAGATTCGCTGTAAGCGTACCTCACTTCAATTACTGTATAAGTGGACTAAGTCCTTTATACAGGGGATATACTTTACAGTATATCGAGATTGACTTAGATTCAGTCTAAGTGAAACTGTATAAGTGGATTAAATCCTTTATACAGGGGATATACTTTACAGTATATTGTGACTGACTTGGATTCAGTCTAATTGGTGCTTAAACCAAGGAAGGAAATTGAAAGGTGGTTCTTAAATTAAGGAACGTTCTATTGAACGGAAACCTCCCACCTGATATTTGCCGACCTGGCCAAATAGATTGTTGATATCTCAGTGATCTTGATAAGTTGTCAGATTGATTCTTGTTAAGCAGAATACTCAACAAACTTGTATGGCAAACTTTCACATATACAATCTTAAAATTCATTCATCGAACATAATCTAATTACAATGTAAGATTTTAAGCACAAGATTCAAGTAGACAAATTCATTCATAGTTTTACGTGCACACATTTGTCCAAATGCATAGTTGGATTTGTGAATTTTGGAGCTCATAAAAGAGGTCGACAACAGGGAGAGTTTCTTCATAAACACCATGCCAATCACCGTAGAGAAAACCTCATTCCTTCTTTCATTGCAATTCCATGAAAAGTCGAAGTACAATTGTCGAGGCTCGAAGAAAGTAACCGCTTCCTTGGTTCCTTAGTACAAACCAAAAAAAAAAAAAAAAAAAAAAAAAAAAAAAAAAAAAAAAAAGAAAAAAAAGATCGTGTTCTATTTTAAATGAAGAAAGAAACTCTCATAATTTAAATTTCTCATTTTATCACTAAGTCAGATTTCAATTAAAAATATTCAATTGATGATTTATGGGCCGCGGGCCGGCCTGTTCTAAAATAGTGAGTTCTTAGTTGCCTTCGAATAAGGCCTAGACTTGGACTGTTGGGCTTCATTGTAACTCCAAAATCACAGAGGTGGCCCATGGTTTTCTCGACTTCCACCAGTTTCTGGAATTCTACTGGGAGACTCCGACGCTCTTCCATGACTATTGTGTTCACAGAAAATGGTAGAAGAATCACGTAGCCCTTTAGCGAGAGCCCGAAGCTTCAAGACCTTCATCTCCACTCTCTATAAAAACTCGCCATTGCAGCTCCAAAACTCGCATCAGAACTTCCTGTAATCACAAACATTCAATTGAATTCAAGCTCTGTTTTCAACAATCCCTTTGCTCGCACAGAAAAAAAATGTCGCTCATTCCTTCCCTGCTTGGTGATATCTGGAGCCCTCTGAGCTCCCTTGACGAAACATCCGCATTCACCGACGTGCATGTCGACTGGAAGGAAACCCCCGAGGCCCATGTCTTCAAGGCCGACCTCCCCGGCCTCAAGAAGGAAGAGGTGAAGGTCGAGGTTGAGGAGGGGAGAGTCCTGCAAATCAGCGGAGAAAGGAAGAGGGAGAAGGAGGAGGGGAGACAAGTGGCACCGCGTCGAGAGGAGCTGGGGCAAGTTCATCAGGCGATTCAGGCTGCCTCAGAAAGCGAAGCTGGATCATGTGAAGGCCGTGATGGAGAACGGCGTGCTGACTGTGACTGTCCCCAAGGAGGAGGTCAAGAAGCCCGAAGTGAAGGCCATTGAGATTTCTGGCTAGAGCTTACGAGTCATGCACCAAGATCATGTGGGCTTTCAATATCGAAATATATGTTGACATATGTAGTACTAGTTCTTGAGTGTGTGATGGTGTGTATTGAAGTGTCATGTTTGTTGCTTGTAACATTGTGATGCGTATCCGTGTGCTTAATCTCATGCTTTAATGGGGGCAAAAAATAAATAAATCAAATTCTATGTAATGAAATTCTTGGAGAACAAACTAGCCTTGTACAATGCTTGTTGCTTGAGTTGATTTGTTTGAGCTCAAGGACGTGATATGTGGATCAAGTCCTGCAAGTTCAACCAGGAAGATCCCCGTTCATCCACGCTCGCCCTCGCCTCGGCCGCCATCTGGCCAACGGCCCTCCTCCCTTCTCCTCCCCTCCATCACATCCCTCACTATCTTCTCGACGACGCCCCCGTTGGATGTGTTTTGAATTGGAGGAAAAACTTAGATTTCTCAGTTATTTGACTTTAGTTTTAGTGTCACATTGGATAGGAGATGGGAGATTTGGTAATATATATAACAACTCCTCTCATGCTTATTGTTATGAGTGTTGGGTCATGAGCTACATCGTCACACGCGCGCACACGCGTCGAACCAGACCGGATGCGGGTGGTGTGCTTCCACGACCTACAGACACGAATGCAGTTCGATTCAGGAGGCTCTTGAATCTGAAACTTTTTTTACCAATTTTCTATATAATTTTTATTTAAAATTTTGTTTTAATTTTCGTGAATTTTTTTGTTCGGTTTTGATCCTCTCTCCAAATCTGCTCGCGAACTGCATGATCGTGTGCAGATTTGGAGCGAGTCTGTTACAACTGCTGAACTCCGAGAATCTATAAATAGCTTCTGGCAGTTCAGTCAGTGCACTACACAATATATTCTTCAGAACTCTGTCTCCCTCCTTTAAAATTCTTTCTTACAAAATTCTATTTCGGTTTTTAGTGATTTCTCTGAGGAATTCTATTGCATATGAGCAACGCATTTTCATTTGAGCAGAGACTTAACTCTTCGTCCGGGGTTGGGTGCTGGTGATCTATCAGGGGAATTTTTATCACTAAGAGAGGAGGTCATTCTAAAATCAGGACGAGAGATCGACCATCTATCTTTTAGGCAGTGCTTCTACACGATTGTCACCCTAGTTCAGCAATTTTTTTTTCCTTTTAATTCTTTTATCTAACCAACTCAGATGATTAAAACGTATTTAAAACACTTGATTTTGATTTTTAGTTATTTTAAATAATATAGATCAACTTCAACAGAATTGATCTTGTATTTGAATGTCAGAATTTGACTGGGAAGGATTCGGTTTCCTTCTAGAACTATATAAGTCTCTCTGTGTGTGTCTATACACACACGTATAAAAATTTATCGAGAGGAAATCTAGACAGAGGGCGTCTTTTATTGGGCCTCACAACCTAGGCCTGGTGCTAGTCTAATTCGTATTTTGTACCTATATGTAACCAATGGACCGACCGTTGTTTATAAATCCAACACACAAGGGCGGCCCAACCCATTGAACAATGACGTGCGCTGTCAAAGGAATCCTGCAATATATATTAGGGGTGAGCAGAGTTCGGTTATAACCGAAATAACCGACCAAAAATCAAACCCGAACCCGAACCGAACCAACCGCTCTAGTTCGGTTCGGTTTCGGTTTTGTGTTTCAAAAACCAAACTCGACGAACCGAACCGAACCGAATCTCTCACCCTATATATCATCCCACCTAAATTCAATTTAGTGAATCATATAGTTCATAACAAAAACTGGTGAAAACTTATCTTATTACTTCTAGCAATACCATCCTTTTATGTTGAATATGTGAAAGTTATGTTAAGTACACCATCACAATTAAGAATAATATTTATATTAATATAGTTCTTTTTTTTCCATTCTTGTCATTAAAATTTAGTAATAATTATGTGAGTTTTGATATAAGAGCCTAAATATAGCGTAAAAGTTTCAGAATATGAAATTTTTATTCACATTAAGGTTAGGGTCTTTTTCTTATTTCTAATTTGGGTATTGAATATTTGAGATTAGAATATTAAAGGATGATAATATAATGGTGATTAAAAAATGTAAGAAATGATTAAAAAATATTGGCCTAATCGAAAAACCGAACCGAACTGAGTCGGTTCGGTTCGGTTCGGTTGCTAAGTCTAATCGGTTCGGTTCGGTTTTGTAAAAATTAACAAAAACCGAACCGAACCGACCGATGCTCACCCCTAATATATATAGCTTGCAGTTGCAGGGCAATTATCTTTCAATTTTTTTTGGTGTGCCCCCAAAACTTTGGGTTCCTATGAAAATAATTGATGGCTGCATGACAAAAATTTTACTACTTTAAATAGACTCTGTAGGGTTAGGGCAAAGTTTTTGCTTTGTCGGAAAAAGTATATGTATAGTCCCCTCTATCATGCTTTTTTCGATAAAACAAACCTCTAAGCAAAGCAAGATCTCTCTTTCAATCTCATCACTGTGGATAGGTCCTCGCATTGTTTTCATCTCTTGCAAAAGTTTTTGCTTTGAAGGAAAACGTGTAATTCTCATTTTCAGTTTTTGATTGTAATGCGAAAGTGTAAGTGAAAAATATATTGTGTTTTTTTAATATTCGGTCAGTAACGTGGAAGTGAAATTGAAAAAGTTGACTACAAAGTTGACTATAAAATAATATTAAATTAAAAATTAATTCTAAAGTAATGTTTTAAAACTGTAATTAGATTGCACGTGAGATTTACATGACATGAAAGTTAAATGTTTTAAGTTACAACTTATTACAAATGAAATTTACATGATCACAAAATTAACTATAGTATTCTGAAAATGAGAAAATAACAACGTAAAAAGAGATGCAAAATGTAAAGAAAAAAGAATAAAGAGTTTTCTCATTTTCATTTTCGATTCAAAACAACAAAAAGTTTTCAACTTTCCCTGGTCGCTGTAACCCGATAATCAAACACGTGTAAACTATAGCTCTTTCTAATAGAAGAATGGTGCAATTAACGGTGAGTGAGTGGGTGTAGTTCCAGGGAGATGACAGTTGGGTCCCTAAGAATTAACTCTACTTAAAAAGAAATAAATAATTGGGCCATCGCAGAGAAGGCATCAAAAGTGTGATCCAACCCATTGGGAACCCTACGGTGGGGATCCCGAAGAAAAAGGGCGACCCATGACGCAACCCAGGCCCCTTGTGGGCCCAACCCAAGTTGACGAGCTCAACGACACGGATGCTCACGCGGGGCCCACCTGCTGGCGGGGGCCGGGGCCTTTGGGCTCTTCCCACTGTCGTTTTTCCCATTTCTTTTTTATTTTCTTTCTTCTTTCTTCTTTTTTTTTTTTCTCTTTTCGCGAAAAAAGCAACAAGAACTAAAGACCAAAAATCCAACAACCATCGCGCTATAAAGAATTTCTATGCTCGTCTCTCTCTGCCGCTCTCCACGAAGAAAACAGAACGGCAATGGAGTAGTTTTTCTAAGCGAGGTAAATGATCCAAGTCTCTGAGCTCTCTCAAGAATCGCTGCAAGCTTCTCTTTTTTTAAGCACAAATCTCATCACCATTTTGATCTTGATCTGGACCGTAGCTGGAGGCAAAGGAGGAGCTTCTTGAGGTACGCCCGTCTCTCTTACTCACATTCTTTCTCAGTTACTTAATTGAGATATTGCTCCTGTTTGCTTGTGAATTAAGTCATGAATCAAAACGTGTTTTCTTTAATCTTTGAGTAGGGGCTAGAGATCTCTTAGGTTGATTTGGGTTTTTTTGTCCTCCTTTGGGTTTAATGGGAGTAGATTGTCGGTGGAACTGATTTTATGTGGGTTTTGCTTGAGGTTTAGCTTTGAGCTGTGTACTGTGAGCTTTGAGTTGAAGTTGCCCCAGTATTGGATTTTGAGAAGCATGGAAAAAGATTCTAAAATGATTTAGTGCATTAATTTCAGAAGCTTTACATTGAACTTTGGTACACGTACTTCTTGTCATGTATATATGATATGAGACCTGGTATGGTTTTAGAGCCAATATTTTCAGCATTTTGACTATGATGAAATTATGGCTGGGCTATTTTAGTCAAATCAACTTGAGGTTGTGTTCTGGCTTGGATATTTTAGTCAAATCAACTTGAAGTTCAATCGAAACATAATTGAAGAGGAAATATGATGAAATTATGGCTAAAAGAATTTTAGTATTTCTAAAAGTCTTATCTGAGTTAAAGGGCATAACATTCTGCCATTCATTAACTTAATGCAATGATATGGTGAGAACTTACAGAATTTGAAGGCTGTTAAGGAAAATTTGTAATGAAAGATCAGCCTTCGTGTCAAGAACAACCAAATGAAGTATTACCGATCATCTGGTGGTATTGCATTGCATTCTTTGGATGAAATAATAGCTGTCTTGATTCATGTTTTCAGAGAGGTACTCAATCTTATTTGGTGGTGGAGATTTTCCGTCACGAGCGATTGGACGGTCGATCCACATCACAAGCGAGATTAGATAGTTGGGGTGAAATGCGTGCAAGTAAAACACAACACAAAAAAAGGTGAGACAAGATTTTTATGTGTAAACCCTTAACTGGGGAAAGCCACCGGAGGGAGGAGGAACTTTACTATAATTCTCTAATTACAAGAATTACAGTGATTTGGAAGGAGTGTACATAGTTCGGTTTTTTCAGGGTTCGACCCTCTTTCTCGTTGGGGGAAGTGGTCAATTTATTTTCCACTGAGCTATTGTATTGGATGTCGATGATCATGGGTGAGATCTGCATGTTTTGCACATTCTAACAACAACATTTAGTGGTGCTAACTTATTGGAATTGCATGCCGAGGAATCCACCACTATCCATAACTGTCCGTGTTAAAGGGTATTACACGTTATGAATGTGAAAAAGATCTTGTTGTGTAACTGACTGTAGAAATTGGGGATGATCTGTCGCTGGGGCTCGGATTGAGGGGCTTCGGAGTTTCCGGAATGGAGGGAGATCCGGGATGTCTGAGTGACAGAATCTTCCGGGATGATCTATCTTCTGGACGAAAGACGGGCTTTGGGAGGATTTGAAGTTGCGTAAGCTGACAGATGGATTGAATGAGGTGAAAGTCTCGAAGGGGGTGCTCGATTGCTTGGACATGCGTCACCATCTAGATGAGGGTCAATTTTGGACCACTTTAGATGCCCTCACTTTTTACCTTGCCGGAGCCTGCGGAAGAAAAGTCGAAAGAGCGGAGTTGGTAGGAATCTTTTAATGCCTTGACTTTTCCTTGATGTATGTGAGCTGGCGAGGATTTGGATCATAAATGTGAATCTTTTGGATGCACTTGGAGATCGTGTGGCCGGTGGACAACTGGTCTGTCAATCGATTAGAATCTTTGAAACTTGTAATTTGCGTCTCCTCGAATGTTGGCTCCATGGTGACTGAGATCGTATGACAACGATAATTGATATTTTACTGATTCAGTTTATCGAGAATCTTGGGATGCGGACTGACTTTTCAAAAATTAGGGATTTGAATTGGAGATAGAGGTGGATCAAGTGCGAGCCAAATAGATTCTTTTTAACTAGGAAAGTAGATAGAGGTTGTTGTATGAATTGTAAGGTAGTACCCGGTGAGAGTGTAGTAACCCAACATAGACTCTTAATTTTAGATATTCGGATTAGAAAGAGATTTAGAAAGATTAAACGTAAGTTAGATCCTAAGATTAAGTGGTGGCAACTAATAGAAGGTAACCAAAGAGTTTTTGTAAATCAAGTAGTACATGAAGCAGATTAGAAAGCCCTAGATGATCCCAATACAACATGGAACAAAATTGCTAGCTGCATTAAAAGAGTAGCTACAGATGTACTTGGTGAGTCACGGGTTGGTGCTCCACCATGTAAGGATACATCATGGTGGAATGAAGAGGTAAAAGCTGCCATTAAGATCAAACGAAACTCTTACGAAGATTTGAAGAAAAAATGTGATGGAGTGAGTTTGGAGAGGTATAAGCTAGCCAAGAAGGAGGCTAAGAAAGCTGTTCAGAATGCAAGAGCTAAACTGTACAAAGAAGTGTATAAGAAGTTAGACACCAAAGAGGTTGAAAAGAATATATATAGAATTACTCAAAGAAGGGAGAGAAAGACTAGAGACTTATGTACTGTGAGGTGTGTCAAAGATGAGGATCAGAAGGTTTTAGTTCGAGATGAAGAAATCAAGAAAGATGGAGAGAGTATTTTGACAAATTGTTCAATGGTAATTCTACTCAAGATTTGGATGACCTTACCATTCAGTACCAGGATATGAACCACAATTATATGCGCAGAATTAGCGAATCTGAAGTTAAAGAGGCCTAGAAGAGTATGAAGTCAAAGAAAGCTGTTGGGCCGGATGGAATTCCTATTGAGGTATAGAGATACTTAGGAGAGGTGGGCATGAGATGGCTGACAAACCTCTTTAATAAGATCTGGTTAACTAAAAAGATGCCAAATAAGTGGAGGAAGAGTACCCTAGTACCTCTTTATAAGAACAAAGTGATATCTAAAGTTGTTCAAACTATCGTGAAATAAAACTCATGTGTCACACCATGAAGTTTTGGGAAAGGATAATTGAATACATGTAAGGCGGAATGTTAAAATATCAGAGAACCAGTTTGGGTTCATGCGGGGTGATCGACGACAGAGGCTATTCATTTGCTTCAACTTATAGAGTGATTTCGAGAGGGAAGAGAAATTTGCATATGGTGTTTATGATTTAGAAAAAGCTTATGATAAGGTGTAAACGGTCGGGTTCGGGTCGGATCCATGCCATATCCGAACCCGAACCCGATAAGGAATTCGGGTTCGGACTCGGGTTCGGGTCGGAATCTCTTCTTTCTTATCGGGTTCGGGTCGGATTCGGATTTTAAATAGGTGTATTAAAGTTTCAAGGAGAGTTATTTTTTAAAGTTGTATTTCAATTTTATTAGATGCAAAATGAAAGTTTATACACTTTACTTTTATAATAATATGAACAAGTTCTCATTTTTATAATTTTACTAATTTAAATATGGAGAAATGTATGATGATAAGTCCCATTTATAGCATTTACTCTCTTTTCGGGTTTGTTATCGGGTTTCGGGTTTGAAATAGTAATATCCAAACCCGACCCGATAAGCATTTCGGGTCTAGTTTTTAGATCCAAACCCGATCCGTTAGTAAAAAATCGGATCGGGTTTTCGGGTACCATTTACAGTCCTGCCTAAGATAGATATTATGGTGGACATTGATGAAAAGGGAGTCCCCATCAAATATATTGACATAATCAGGGACATGTACGATGGAATAGTGGCAAATGTCAGAACTTGTGGAGGCATAACAAGTGATTTTTCTATCACAATTGAATTGCATCAAGGATCTGCATTGAGTCCATTCTTATTTGTCATAGTGATGGTAAGCTTACTAGAGCTATTCAGGATGAGATACCGTGATGTATGCTATTTGCTGATGATATTGTCCTAGTCGATGAAACGAGAGTTAAGGTAAATGCAAAATTGGAGTTATGGAGGCAAACTCTAGAATCTCGAGGTTTAGATTAAGTATGACCAAAACAGAGTATACGGAGTGTAATTTCAGTAAACAGGGAATCCGAGATTATAGTATTGTGACACTAGATGGTTAAAAAATACCGATGAGCAGTCATTTTAAGTACTTGGGTTATATTATCCAAAAGGATGGAGAAGATCAATAATGATGTCAACCATAGGATTCAAGCAGTTGGTTGAAATGGAGGAGGCAACATGAGTTTTATGTGATCGTAATATTCCGTTATGGGTGAAGGGAAAGTTTTACCGAACTGCTATTAGGCTAGCTTTGTTATATGGCACAGAATGTTGTGCTATAAAGAGATATCATGCGCAGAAGATGAGTGTAGCAGAGATGCGCATGCTTCGTTGGATGTGTGGTAACACGAGAGGAGATAAGGTGAGAAATGAGGATATTCGTACTAAGATAGGCGTAGCCTCTATAGAAGAGAAGATGAGAGAAAACCGTCTACGATGGTTTGGTCATGTGCGACGTAGACCTACAGATACGTCAGTCCGGCGAGTAGAACGTATCAAATTATGGCAAGTTAAAAGAGCGCAGGGGAGACCGAAGAAAACATGGATGGAGGTAATACGACAAGATATAGAGGCTAAAGGTCTTAGTGAAGGCATAATGCTCGATAGGAATGAGTGGAGAAAGCTGATCCATGTGCCCAATCCAGCGTAATTCTCTTTTGGTTCAAGTAACCTACCCCAAATACTTGGGACAAATGGCTTAGTTGTTATTGTAAGGATTTGAATTGGAGACAATTGGTTCCTCCACCTCCATTTATAAATAGGGTACAACCTTCAGGGTGGAAATCAATTTTGTTTTCTTCTCCAAGAGGTCTTGCTTCAAAAGTTCTTCCTTCTTTGTTTGGCTGCCATATCTTCCTTCTTCATCAGGTAGAGGAAAGAAAGGGAGATGATGGAGACGGTGGGAATGGTTGCCGCAATATGTCGTTGTGATGAGCTTGTCACAATACGTCACTTGTTGTGACAGGGCTCCGTTGTCAGGGGAGATAGGGAAGGCGTCTTCTCCAACTCGGTTTGCTCATCTGGTCTCTGGCTTGCCTAGTCCAGTTCCGAACTTGAGGCTTGGAATCCTTCTTTCCTGATAATGTGTACGAGGCAAATGCAACTTCATGGCAACCTTGCTTGCCTTGGCGTCTTTATTTTGATCGGACATCGCTGCCTCGTGCTTGAAGACTCTCTTCTTGCGGCGAGTAACAAGAGGGAAGTATGATGAGGGTGTTTTGGTCGAGATGTTGTTGATAAAGCACTCCTTTCAGAGCCCCGACCTCTTCTCCATAACAAAAGATCGGTGATGTGATATCATCACTGGCTTGTGTGTCTTGTCGGAGTCTGCCTGGCTTCCTTGGAGGCATTTTTCAGGCAGAGAGGAGTCCTCATCTGAATGATCTCTTGCTTTTGTGAAGGAACATCTCAGAGCTTCTTTCGGGGTCTTAAGGGCAGTGGTGTGAGCAATGAGAGTGTGCCTTCTGATGAATGTTCTTTGGAGGACATTTCTCGGAGTTCGGAGGTGAGGCAGGACATAGCGGTAGGATGGAGAAATCGGATCGGGATTATCTGTATTTCTTTTCAAAAAAGTATAAACACAGAACTGTAATGGAGTTTTATATTACTCTTGTTAGATATAATCAAATATGTATTGAATGAATGTATTTGGAATAGAATGACTATAAATGCCTTTGAAAAGGAAATGTTTGTTTAGGTCTTACCTGACTTGCTTTATTGTTGGCTTTTCATAATTGATATGATCACGCCTCGTCAGAGTGCTGAGCTCTATCATCGGTCGGTGTGGTTGGTTTGTTCTGAGAATGATTTGATAAGCTTGTAGCATTATTTCTGAGTGGGAGCAGGAATCCCATCAGCGATACCTGCAAACTTTTTGCCTCCGAGTGGGGAGGAGTGAAAAAATTGTTAGGACTGGGGAAATCCTATAACAGAGTAGAGACTCCGAATGGGAAAAATCTCACAACAGAGTTGGGCCTCCAAGTGGGGGAAATCCCAGCAGTGGAGTCGAGCTCGTGGCCTGTCGTTTGTATTTCGCGCCCGATAGAGGGAAACTACATAGGTACAAGCGCCTATTGACCCACAATGGAGGGATGATATGCATACAAGTATGTAATGAAATAACTTAAATTAAAAGTTAGATGCAATATTATTAAAATTAATGTAAGCCGTAAATTAAATAGATTGGGCTGACAATACTATGTATGCTCAGTTTTCAATCACACGAAACTAGTACGTCAAGGAGATAATCCAAATAAGAAAACCCTCATGTATATATCATGTGTCTCGTGCGATTATAGGCTAAACATACGCAGCCATGTCGTCCCGGGATGAGTATTACATGCAAACACTCACAAAAGTGGTGCTTGGATAATACCTGAGCGACTCTGTTTCTCTGATATGTTCGATGTCTCCAGCCTCTAATCACATGAAATTTGTACGTTTAGACCCTCATGTATGGACCATATTTTGTGCAACTAAAGGCTCTCCGAAACGCTTATCTGCAACTTGAAAAGATGCCTGAAGTGGGGGTGTCACCTATCGACATATTGGATGCGTCGACTCTGAGTGGAGGAAATCCCAACAGTGGAGTGACGATTCAGACCTCCGAGTGGGAGAAATCCTAGCAGCAGAGTTGGACCTATGAGTGGAGAAAATCTCAATAGCAGAATCGGGTTCACATTTGCTTCTGAGTGGGAGAAATCCCATCAGCGGAGTTGTGACCTCGGTAGGGACCCAAAGTGGGGGTACAACCCATTGGCATATTGGATGCGTCTATTCCAAGTGGGGAAATCTCTGCGGCGGAGTGGCGATCTGGCATGGACTTGGTAGAGAAAAACTGCCTTGGGGTTCATCCGCGGGTGCGTCGGATGAGGGGAGGCCATAGGCTAGTATTTGTGTTTTCGAGTGGGAAAATCCCATTAGCAGAACATCAAATGGGGCTCTGAAAGGAAAAATTCCTGCAGCAGAGTAGGGACTCTGAGTGAAAAAATCTCACAGCGAAGGGTTTCAATTCTTGTAGACTAATCGAGAAGGGGCCCGTAGGTAAATCTATGTTGCCGTCTCCGAGTGGGGTAAATCCTATCAGCGGAGCGTATAGACACAACCCGTCGAGTGGGGAAAATTCCATCAGCGGAAGAACTGACTCCGAGTGGGAAATATCTCAGCAGTGGAGTGATTTTGAGTAGGGAAAATCCCATCAACAGAACGTCTAGGTGCAGTCCTTCGAGTGAGGAAAACCCCATCAGCGCAAGGACTGACTTTGAGTGTGGGTATCTCAACAGTGGAGTAGCTCCGAATGGGGAAATCCCATCAGCGGAATGTCTTGCTTGGAAGAATTGCAATGGTTAGAGCAAAAATATCATTTTATTTAATATTGGAATAAAATACATAGAATTGAAATACATTAAATAGTATGGATAGGAGTAATGTTCTGTCTCTTGGAAATGTGGGATCACTCAATTGATTTATATTGAGTGATCAAGTGTTGTGGCTGGGTAAGTGGTGGAGCATTAAGCTGTCTGATCCGCAGACTTCGGGAGTGAGGATGTACTCTTTGAAGAAGCTTTGTTGGATGAGTTCTTTTAGGTACTTCCAGAGGGTCCAACAATAGATGGTTTTGTGTTCCTTGCTGTTATGGTAGGAGCAACATTCTTCTGCTCTGAAAAGTATGGGATCGTATCGGGTTGTCTCGGGCGTCTAACCCACGACTGATCCTCAATAGTATTGAAGGCCTTGTTAATGGGAAGTCTCAACAGAGTGAAATGATGTTTCATCAGTTTGTAAGTTTAGAGCAGAGTTGGTGAAAGGATCGGGACACTTGTCTTTTGAAGGCAGGTTGCCCCTAGTTCTGATCTTGGGTATGGGCGGAGGCTTCGTGCGGAGACTTCGACTTTCCTTCGTCGTCACCATATTTCGTGGTATGGTTAAAGGAAGTTTTCGTTGCCTTTTCTAGCTTAATGTAGATTTGAGTTGGTGACAAGACCTCACTCATCCGGGTAACATTGTGCTTGAGAATGTGTTTGTACAGGGGTTGAGAAACCTGCAACCCACTGATGAACGTGAGTGCAGAGACGTCCTTACCGCAGTTGGGGACCTTGACAAGTTAACTCTGAAAGAAGTTGATGTATGATTTGAGGTTGTCGCTCTACCTCAACTTAAGGGAGAGGAGGTGATGGTTGTTTTTCTTAGCCTTCCGGCGAGAGGCGTACTGAGTGAGGAACGCTTCAGTTATCTCCTCGAAGTTGTAGAGAGAGCTATAAGGTAAGGAGTAGAACCAATCTGATGCCACACTTTTCAGACTGGAAGAAAATGTGAGGCACAAGAGTTGATTGTTGCGGAAATAGATTACTTTCATGTCCGAAAATGCCTGATATGTTGGACGAGGTCGCTCACTCCGGAGTAGTAACGAAGGTCGGAGTCGAGAACTTTCTCGGGAACTCGCACTTTAGGATTTCTTCGGAGAGGGGGGAGTCGTTGATTTTGACAGCTGAAGGCGTTAGGTGACCTTGCAGCTTGGCTCCCACAATTTGTCTTTGGATCAGCTCGTCAAGGGCTCGGAGGTCGGGAGATCCACCGACTTCAGGCTCGCTTTTTGACTGCGTCGTCGATGGTTGGATGTTTTGAAGGACAGCAATTTGAGCCTGGAGGTTGTTGTTGAGCTGCCTCAATGCCTCTTGCTACGGACGGCATCCTCGTTGTCGAGAACCGCTTGCTCCCGATCATGATCAGATTGTGCTTGTTGTTCCTTCATTTGCTCTTTCATGTTGGTGAGCATACGAACGAACTGGTTTTCATGATGCTGCGGTAGTTGGACACTGGCGGTTGCCTCCTGAGACGAGGAGCTGTTGTCCCCGGTAGTATGCGACTGATCGATGGCTGGAGGAGAGATTGTGCCCCCAGTGATGCGATAGTCTTGCCTTTGAACGTTGCGCCATTGAGGGTGATAGTTTGCTCTCTTGGAACCATCGGTGCCGTGGAAGAGATTTTTTAAGGAAAGTTTTTGGTTTTGGGAGGGAGATCTTGAGTGTAAAGACTCAAATCTCAATAAAAACACCAGTTTGTGGTGGAGATTTTTCACCACGAGTGATCGGACGGTCGATTCATACTACAAGAGAGATTAGGGAGTGGGGACGAAATGCGTGTAAGTAAAACACAACACACACACACAAAAGGAGAGACATGCTTTTTACATGAAAACCCTTAACTGGGAAAACCCCGGGAGGAAGGATGAACTTCACTATAATTCTCTAGTTACAGGAAGTACAGTGATTTGAAAGGAGTACACAGAGTTCAGATTTTTAGGGTTTGGCCCTCTTTCTCGTTGGGGGAAGAGGTCTATTTTTTTCTCACTGAGCTGTTGGATTGGATGCCTATGATCGTGGGTGAGATATGCACGTTTTGCACATTGTAACAATAATGATCAGTGGTG
This sequence comes from Agave tequilana, assembly GCA_038442645.1. Lineage (NCBI taxonomy): Eukaryota > Viridiplantae > Streptophyta > Magnoliopsida > Asparagales > Asparagaceae > Agave > Agave tequilana. The sequence continues at coordinate 71,125 of JAVJIF010016719.1, read as the reverse complement.
CTGATTTGTTGGAATTGCTTGCTGAGGAATCCACAACTATCCATAATTGCCTGTGCTGAGGGGCAATACACGTTATAAACGTGAAAAAGGATTGAGTTGTGTAACTGACGATGGAGATTGGGATGATCTGTCACTGGAGCTCGGATTGAGGGGCTCCGGAGTTTCTGAGACGGAGGGAGATTTGGGATGTCTGAGTGGCGAAATCTTTTGGGATGATCTATCTTCTGGACGGATGACGGACTTTGCGAGGATCTGGAGTGGCAGAAGCTGATGGATGGATTGAATGATGTGAATGTCTTGAAGGTGGTGCTCGATTGCTTGGACACGCGTCACATTTAGATGAGGGTCAATTTTTGACGACTACATATTAAACTTATCCAACTTGACCAGTTCAACCTTGATCATAATTGTATGAATACTCAACACATTTTAACTAACAAACAAAATAAATTGGTAGCTAGAGAGTACGCTTAACCAGTGCAATAAGCATATAGCTATGTATATGAGGATTGTGCAAAATACATGAAAGTTAATCTTAAATATCCAATATGAAGCACCACAAATAAGTTCCAACTTTCCCTTAAAAAAAGTTTTAGATGTTTAACTTCTATTATTACTATCTTTTTTGGGAGAAGCTAACTATTTGCTGATTTTAGTTGTTGATAACCGAGTTTCCTTGCTATTGTCTCCGGATCATATTGTAGACTATGTAGCAACTCATTGACAACTCATATCTCTCATATTTGCCTTTAGATCATAAGTGTCTAGTTGCCTGATTCACTACTCTCACTTCTTCCATTTATCTTAGAATCAAGAAGCAACAGTAATCACATTTCAGTGTGTGATAAACACAAGTAGAAGCCTCTCTTTTCACATAGAGCATGAGCTGCTTGCAACTTTCCTAGGTGATAAAACCAGTTTGAAAACTGCATGACCTGTTAATCATGCCTTCCCAATTACAGCATGGTATTGCAGAACTTCAGGAAATCACAATGATGAAGCATACCACGCCAGTGAATGGGAGTTCAGTTCTGTATCAGGCTCCCAGATTGTCAAATGACAAGGTCTCATCCCCAGACGAAAACAGAACTGTGAGCTTGCAGGACAGGGGTCAGCCCTTGAAGACTACAGAGCCAACTGAACAGCCTGCTCCAGATCAACATGCTGCCGTAGCTGGGAAAATTGGTGCTGTAAACAGAGTCCCACACATGCCCTTGGGGAATCGTCATAGGCCATGGCCCGGTAGGAAGGTGACCAAGGCAGAAGAGGTGGTCAAATACATGTCAACTGTTCCAACTTATCTCAAGCCGCAGGAGAAAGGAGACAATGTTCAAGACAAGGCACTGAACTTTGGAGTTCTTGATTGGGGACGCCTTGAAAACTGGACATGCCACCAGAAACAAGTAACAAATAGAAGAGCCGGAGATTCTCCATGTAGCAGTAGTGCATCTTCATCACCATTTTCTGCATCTGGGTCATCTTCACAGTCTGATAGAAGCACTGATAGCCCTCTTGCTCAAAGGAAGCAATCTCCAACATCAGTGGTTCATGAAAATTCTTCTCCAAAAGGGCGGCGAAGTAAAATGATGGACAAACAAAGTTCTATGCCAGCCGTGACAAATCCCGATTCGAGAACTCCACACGACAATGCATCAGTTGGGCACAATCATGAAGAAGGTAAGGTCAGTGGTTCAGATGTCAAGGATATTTCCCATGATAGCTCACTGTCTCCTGACAGTGGATGTTCATCTTACACTTCAAAAGATAGTGATGCATCAGCCTTTTCACATTACAATGTGAAGGTTCAAAATGGTAGATTGGGAGAAGCAGAGAATTTCGGGGGACGGGATGAGCTATCAGACCGATTCTCAGTGGTTGAAAGCATGTGGGACCATCTTCAAGAGAGTTTCCAGGGAAGATCGACTAGCTATGGTTCCGCTATGAACAATAGAAGGTCTGCAGAAATAAACCGAAACAGCTTTTCTGGAATCTTTCCACCCAATGACATCCAATTTACTGTTCCGCCTCCGCGCATTTCCTACTCATGCCCGCTCTCTTCTACTGGTCAGAGAGATGAACCTACTCTTTCTAGTGGTCTTCTGACTAGGAATGAAATGCCAACTGCTAATGCAAAAGGAGAACTGGTGAAGCTTAGAAGATATACAGATGACTTTTCTGAGAGAGTAGTAGATATGGCAGATAAGTCACAGACTGAAGTAAAAATACCGGCTGGTCAAAGAAGAGAATTATCACCTCATCGCCTATTACGTGCTGGTCTGAATCGGATAAGAAGTTCGAGTGTGAGGGAAGCTTCATCAAAGCAACAGACCGAACAGGTTGATTGTTCAGATGGTTGTCATAATGATTCTGCAACCTCTAATAGAAGGCGCAGTTCATCACCTCAGCGTTTACTAAGTGCTGGTCTGAATCTGTTAAGAAATTCAAGTGCCAGAGAAGGTTCAACGAGGCAAAATAGAGAAGAAACTGTTTGTTTCGATAATTCTCCTGAAGAGAATGCAGCATCCAATATCAGAAGTAGGCGCAGCCCATTGCGGAGGATATTCGATCCACTGAAGTCAAAGAATCAAATTCCTTTTTCCGGACCAATAACTAGCTTACCTAGTCACCGAGCTCAAGGAGTAGGTAATAGAGATAGGATTCCAATACGGGATGAATTGAAATCAGCAAATGGGCCATGCAGGTTATCTGATACAATTGTCAATCATTCAGCAAGCCAGGTCGGTGAGGCTGAATGCTCAGTTCATGCTGAGGAGCAAGTGACATCAACCAGGCAAGCCCTTCTAAAACTTGCTTGGAAGAATGGTCTTCCTCTTTTTGTGTTCTCTTCCAGTGATATTAACATTCTCGCAGCCACAATGGAGAGAAGAAGCATATCTCAAAATAATGACTTTGAGTGCATATACACAATATTTACAGCTCATGAACTAAAGAAGAAAGCCGGACTTTGGACAAGCCAGGTAAATAAAAATAAAAAACATGATCTGGTGTATAATGTTGTTGGCCAGATTAAGGTTTCTTCTTCCAAGTCTACCAGTGATGATTCCAAGAATTACTTTTTGGTGAGAGAGTTCGTCTTGTGTGGTGGTGAGCAAATATTAGCTCGAGATTGTGTTAGCCCTCTGTTTAAAAGTGAGCTTGCAGCTATTCTCATTCAGGTTCAAAATGAAACGCCAGAAAATGATAATTGTGATACACAGCAAAGCAGTAGCTACAGAGATTCTTCACATGTGAAATCAGCAGAAGATAAACACTCAAAAGAAAGCGTGGAGGTTGAGCAGAAGAATGAGGACCTTGCCAGCATGGTTGTAATTCTTCCAACTGGTATTCATGGAATTTCATCTATAGGAGAGCCATCATCTTGATCCAGAGATGGAAATCGGGAGGTTCTTGTGACTGTGGAGGTTGGGATGAGGGTTGCATGATAACAATTCTTATGAACAAGATTCAGGAGAGGAGTTGTACTTCAGACCGAGCTTGTACCACTCATGGAAGTCATCAAATTGAATTGTTCACTCAGGTTCGCCATTTGGATTGATTGTACTTTTTACCATAGATACATTGCGTTTTTCTGAGTTTTAAGTAGAAAATAAATCTGGTGTGGTTACTGACATCAATAATTTGCTTTTTCAGGGTGAAATTAAAGAGACCAAACATGCTTTTAACATGATTACTTTTAAAGAGGGGGTTTATACAGTTGATTTTGGGGCATCCATTTCTTCAGTACAAGCATTTGCAATGTGTATTGCTATCCTTCACTGCAGGAAGTCCGCCACTCTTTCAGTGTCTCATTGCTCTGGGGAAGCTCGGACCATCCTCCAAGGCGGATCACCTACAAGCTATGTACCGGACCGTCGTCCTCCAGTTGGGAGAGCTTGACAGCCACTGTAGTCAGCCAAGTGCTATTGTGGCAGGAGTATGCCTCTGTATGCTATCTGCAACCTGCAGGAAGTTGGAGATGGATGTGAAGGATTGCTGTCTAGATTCCTTCTGTTGGTTATCCGAACTGGATGCTCAGGCAACCATCGTCACAAAAAGAGTGGTACTTGCGTGTCTTCCTTCTGTTATATGAATATATAAGAAGAAAAACAATCTTTACTTCATTCTTTGTATCAAATGTTTACTCTAGGTTACAAGTATATATAAGCAGGCACAAGCCTTCTCTTCAATAGTTGGAAACAAGCTTCTACTTCTTACTCACTACATAACTCAGTCATTTGTCTTCTTGGCAATGTGTAATTACTACTGTAGGATCTCAATAATTATAATAATTGTGTGCAAACAATCTTTTGATCATTCTATGTACAAACCATCTCTGATCATTCTAGAGAGTCAAGGCAGTAACAAGACATGGAAGGGCAATCTGTTACCAATTCTTTTTCCTTTTTATCCAGTCTGCATTGGGGTTTATTAGTCCATTGATGATGCTTTAGAAACATGAAATGCCTAGTTTTCTTATGCGCATGGATGATACAATCTTGCTACTAATTCCTTGGCACGACAAAATTATTCTTCTTCGGGTCATCAAACATAACTCTTAAATATCTGTTCTTATTGAGGGTAGGAATATAATTGTTTGAATAACTTGATACACAAATTAATCTGCTTTCTTGTTGTTATCTGTCATCCTTCCATCATTAATTTTCCTATTCTAGCACATTTTATTTATTATTGATGCTCTATAGCAAGCCTCCCCTGTTACTATAACATGAAAGAAGAGTCTCACTTGATGTTTGCTTCTATCTCAATTTCTATTTCACTTAGCTTCTGGACTAAATTGATGTTGCCTAAATTTTAACCCATTCCAACATGCAGAAACTTTCATGTGACACTACATACCTTCCTTTAATATGATATGATTACCTGTCAAAGAAAACAATATTATTCAACTGTAAGCTGAATTACACAATACATAGAAATTGAAAGACATCAAAATAGACTAGAGCAGTGTAAGCTCCATTTGATCAAATTTTAGTCATGAACAATTAGTTCTAACAATCATCCCAGTTCAAAATTACATGGACACTATATTTACAAAACAAGAAATTCATGTCATAGCTTCTCATCTTCCTCCTCCATCCAGTCAGAGTCCTTGATATTAACTGCAGCGACCTTTGAAGGACAAAGTTTAATGGCTGCTGCCTGAACTCTCGTAGGTAGACGCCCATTCTTCACTACTACGTCACAACCTTCTTTTTCTTCCTGAAGGTCAGCTGGAGGCAAGAAACTGTCCATGCACAGACCCCATATGTTGAAGTCTACCTCCTCCACTGTCCACGTCTCCTCCATTCTTGTCCTAATGTGTCCGTTTATGGTCTCACCGAACCTGAACAGTGACACGGTGGTCCGCCCATTGTGAGCAATGTTGATGCCATCAATGGGCCGATAGTCTTCAATTAGTGACTCCATGGTGGTCTCCCAGTATATGCTCTCATTGTCTGCTCCTCTCATACTAAGGAGATGAGAGTCATCCAATTGGACAAGGAGGCCAGTTCGCTGGCTGAAATGTCCCCAGACCGTGTGCCTGATGATCTCCACGCTTTTGCTGCTTCGTGCTTGTAGTGTTGTTGGTTCAGCGTCAAGCCTGAGCACAAAGCAATCCTCACTGTTGATTGCCTTCTCGCCAATGCAGACAGCGTTGGAGAATAAGCTGGCAGTAGACCTTGGATCCAGACCCTGTGATCATGGAAGTAGGTAAAGAAATGTAAAGTTTGAGTTTGTTGACTACCAAGAATAGGATTGTTTACCTTGTGGTTGGTGTGAAAGAAGAAGACTTTGTGAACTCCGAGTGCATGACAAATAGTTGACTAATTAAATTTAGAGGGTCATAGGATACTTAATTAGGTGCTAACCACCCCCTGTGGTTTGTTCTTGTTTTCACATGGCTTTGCTTAATTAGGGCCATTGGAGAGCCCTGAGAGAGTGTTTGTCAAGTTCAGACTTAGGGACCCTTTTTCGTGACTTCTCACCCTACATAAGAATAGTGAATCATATGAAAACAGATCTATCCTATATATCCTTTTCGTAAGGTGATGAATCATCATCATTTCAGTGTCTATCCTTTTCGACTTTTAAAACACACATCATATGGAGATTAGTGTGAAAACTGTCAGGTTCTTATTGAAAATTGAAAGAAAGGAGAACTTAGCTGTATTGAGAGCACTTTTGCATCCACTACCTTATCGTTGTAGTTACTTAGGTGACAATGTGGGGGTAGTCACATCATGTTTCTTAATTGGATGAATGACCCACACGCATGATACAATAGCTGGCTCCCAAATAGTAGGAAGAATTCTTGCTGCTTTCAGACTGTCAGAATTCAAATGCACTAAGGATAATAACTGACCAAAAAGATGAATCCTAATGATGTGAATTCAACGATTTCGTTAAGGTGGGAGACACAGATCCAGCACAAATTGTAATTTTGTACCTGGAGAGTTCGCCGGAGAGGCCTTGGTGGTCCTCCCGAGGCACGTGACTGTTGCCATGGCATCTGCCTCCACGCCACCTTCCCGTCACTCCCAGCGCTAAGCTTGCACCCGGAAACCACCAGCTCTATGCACCACAAGTCTGGCTTCTTTTGCCACAACACAAATCCTCCCATCTCTCCGCCAGCATACTTTGTTCCCTTCTTGTTGCTGATGTTGTTGGTGTTGTTGCAGAATTCTGATGCTGTCATCCGAACTTTCCCCATCGCACACATGCTGCTAATGGAGTTCAACGCCGCCCTCCCCCCAGCCGCAGCAATGTACTGCTGCAAGATGTACTTGGCCATCGAAGCCTCCTGCTCGGATTCATTAACGAAGTAAACGGTCAAGAACAATATCAGAAGCTAGCAGAACTGAAATTTAGTCAAGGGGACTTACTATTGGATCGTTCTTGATGTGGCCGGTGGTGATGGGAGGCTGAGCTCGAACAGGCAGAGGGACGAGCGGGGCTCCAATGACGCCAAGCATGAGCTGGAGCTCGGTGCCTCGCCCAAGCACCGACGTTGGAGAAGAAGGATGATCCCCGTTGTGCTGGGGCCGCATCCATGACAACATGTTGGTGCATCCTGTCTTGTTGCTCCTGGACTTGCTGCTTGGTTCGAACATCTCTTCGGGGATTGGCACTTCCAGCACTGTATCCAGCCCATCTTCTCTGTCTAAGTTGGGACACAGCTTTCTCATTGTAGAAAAATGAGACTCTCTCTCTCTCTCTCTCTCTCTTCTGTAGATGTTGTTGCACTCAAATGATATGCACACAATCAATACTTGTAGCTTTGATCGTGGGGCGCATTCTCTCTTCTCTCTCTTTCTTTTCTAACAACCGGAGACTGGGCGCACACTTTATTTAAGGAGCTTGAATTTTTTTGCTTTTTGTGTGGTTCTTCTCTTTTGGACTGATGCACAATTAAATTAGAACTGGAATAAAATTATGTTAATTGTAGTAGTCAAAATTTGATCACTGTCAGGATCATGACATGTGTCCTGAAGCAGGATCATAAATCAACTCTCCAGAACCCAATCCGAAGTCTCTGTCACTCCCCCTCCGAAGACTTTCCACGTCTACGACTCCGAAGTCATACCACCCTTCGAAGGCACTCCGACTCCAATCTAAGAGTCCCGTTACGTGACATCAACTCCTTCAATTCTATGACAAATTAAGATGATACTGGAGAATGTGAAGGCAGTGAAGCGCCCTTTATCTCCCTATTCGTTCAGGACTCTGTAACAATCATACAACTCATCAAACAGTTGAAGATAACGATAGATAACCCTCTAACACGTCAATCACGGCTAACAAGATTCAACCTGGGCGGTAACAGAGATCAGTAGATTTAAACCATTCAGTTGAGATCCGCATCTATCAGTATCCACTCCATCGTCTCTGCCAGGTGTAAATACACCTCCTTCTCCAACGAGAAAGGAAATCGGTTCCCTAAACCTCAGAGCACATTTTACACCAGCCAGCAGTTTTTCTCTATTAATCACCACTACAAGAATACTGGCAATTTTCTCTGCCCGGTCCTCTCTCCTTTCCACCTACTAATTCTCACGTCCTAGAGTCTTAGGCCGACACTACACTTGTGCTCATAACCTGAAAGGCATTTTCTCTCTGTGTGCTCTGATAGGCCCGATCAAGAGTGTCCAATCGATTGTGGCGGAGTTTTATCCATCACACTTATCTAATGAAATCGTATTGAAGGAAAAGAGAGAGGATAATAAAAGGAAAAGCAGAGTTGTTTATGAATCTATTGGCCCCAAAATATAAATTCATAAACAGCAGGCCCCTTGTTGGGAAAAGCTGTTATAACCTGGGCTCGTTCCCCGAGTATTAAATTGATTCAAATTAAAGGCTGAAAAGCCCTCCAATGGTCTCACTTGGGCCAGAAGCCCAGAATCAGGATGCAACGGTGAGTTCTCAACGGGTCTGTTTGGATTTAAGGAATTGGTGTGAAGTGAGGAAGTAGGAAGTAAGATTTATTTCCTTTAGAAAAAAGGGAAATGAGTAGTAAGTTTTCTGGTGTTTGGATGGTTGTTGGGAAGTGTGGTTTGGAAAATGTTTTATCGTTTCCGGTGTTTGGATGGTAATGAAAAGTGGAAATGGAAAAGTTGACCGCAAAGTTGATCGCAAAATAATATTAAAATAAAAATTAATTAAGAAAAATAAAAATAGATTGTAATTAGAATGCAAGTGAGATTTACATGACAAAAAATTAACTGTTTTATGCTATAACTTATTATAAATGAGATTTACATGACACAAAATTAACTGTAGCACTCTGGAAGTGAGAAAATGGTTGTGTAAAAGAGAGATGAAAAAGGGAAAAGGGGGTTTTCTTATTTTCCTTTTCCGGTGTTTGGATAGATAGGGAATGAGCAATTATACTCCCCACTTCCTCACTTCACTCGGATTCCTTACATCCAAACACGCCCAAATGATTGGCCTCGAGTATTCAAGCGCTCAAAAGTTTCGAATTTGAAACATTAGCCAGCAAAGAACAAGCACGGCCCACGTTCATTTTTCCTTCATACAGCGCGCGCGCAAGCACACACATTAATTAACTTTCAAAAATCATAGTATTTTCATATAATTTACTTAAAATCCCTCCATCTTGTAAGATTTAAACACTTATAATACACTATGAGGCAAACTCTAACTAAGAGATCGACTAAGGGAGCAAGAGATCCCGATGTCCACATTTCTAACGATAGTGTTTCAATGAAAAACTAAATGATCGGAGTGTCTGAACGTTCTCCTTTTACAGCAGCGCCCGTTAGCGACAGTGTGACCTTCATGACTGTAGAGCACAACTCTCTTCTTGAAAGTCATCGATTCTAAACACACTACAGATGTATTTTAATTAATATAAATACGGTCACCTAGGTCTTCTCTCATCCTCCACATTCCTCAAGCATTAAAAAAAAAGAATATATGTTCTTTCTTTTATTTGAAAAGCAAACAAAATAAATAAATAAATGTGGGCCTCCCCTTTGCCGTTTCTTTACTTGCGGATTTCCAAAATTCGAAAATTACACCATCTTCCCCTTTAAAATGGGCCACCTGCAACAAACCCAGCCCCAGGTGACAGCCCAAACTACCTGGACTCTATCAAATATTAATTACAATTTCAAAATTTACTAATTTTTGTTTTAAAAAAAATTTTCCTTGGAGAATTTCAAAATTATTCTTTCTCGCTACAAAACAAAGAGAGTTGGAAGCGGTCTCTCTCTGTTTGCGTCTAATTCGCACTACAAACAATTTTTAACCGTTCGTTAGTTGAACCCCCAAATTCTCTCTCTTTTTCATTTTGGAAAACAATGGCGGAATCCGAGTTTTATTTTAATTTTTTAATTTTTTGGGTATAAATAAAGTTATACGTGCACTGAATCCACACTTTTCTCCTCTCTAAATCCCCCCCTCTCGTCCAACTTGGTCTTCTTCCCGTCGTCATCGTTCAATCTTGATCCCCATTTGGGAATTTTTAGTTTCTTGAGAAAGGAAAAAAAAAAAAAGATTTTTTTTTTTGGGTTAAGTTTTTGTGACGATGATTTGGAGATTAACCGTCGGATGATGGAACTGGTCGCCATTGATAGAAATTTACAATGTATATTGCTCACGTGATCACCAAGGTCTATGCTTTGTGCTCTCTTTTCTTTAATCTCTTATTTCTGGCATTTTTTTGAATTCTGATTCTGTTTTGGGTTCAGCTATGGAGAAGGGTTGTGACCGAGGTGGCTGTAGAGCTGCAGATTTTTCTGGAGAAGTGGAAACTTCTGCTTGCTGGTCTCATTTTTCAGGTATTTTATTATTATTTTGGTGTACTTTATTGCTCTGATCGATCTAAGTTTTTTTGTATTTTTAAGTGTGTAATCGATTGTGGTTGAGGGTGTCAATGAATGGGTGAAATTTGTTCAAGGGTTCTGTAAATATTGGATTTTGAGCAAGAATTGACATTGTTAAATTTTTTGTTGCCCTTCTATAATTTTCTGGATTATTCTAGTTATTGTGTGATACTTTCAGTTTTGTTGCCCTTCCGTGGATTTTTTTAAAAAATAATGTGAATTAAATTAGAGACTTACGTCTTTGATTTTGCCTGTCCCTAGTATATTCATGGCCTGGCTGCTCATGGAGTTCATTATTTACATCGGCCTGCGCCTGTTCTCCATGATCTTGGGTTCAGTATCCTTCCGGTATTTATAATGTTACAATGCATAGTTTATTTTCAGATTTGTTACTTTTGTTTCGTTGAAAAAGCTAATCACTTGACAAATACACAAAAACATATTATCTTTTCTTTGCTTTGTTTTGTCCTCTTTTTCTTCCTCTGGAGATGAAATATTGCTTATGTTTTTGTCATCCTCTTATTTTAGGAACTCGGGAAAGAGAAATTTTACATCAGCGAGACCTTGTTCTCCATCATCTTTATCTTGTTTATCTTGGTAAGCATGATATCCATTATTTTGTGTTTGTTCATGAACCTGTCTTACTCTTTTGAGGTTAATATACTTTGGCAAAATTATATTTTATGTTGTCTTTGTGCCGTAAACTTTTGTTGCTCCCTTATTAGACTGCATTTAGTTTATGGTTATGTGGATTCACTTCATCTCCTTATCATTATCGGTAGACTGATAATCATCTGTTTCTATAATCTTGGTATTTATGGAGTACCACTGGACCCTAATTTGATTTCAATGCTTATAGAGAACTTCCTGATAAATGTTAGAAAATTAATTCTAGAGGAGGAGGTATATAGGACATCCAGTCATGAAATACTTGTTGTATCACTTGGCATTGAGAGTGAGACGAGCTGTTAAAAACCTCAGTATGAAGTCCTCAATATTTTTGATTAACTTTAAGAATTCCTGGTAAAGCATATCATATTTTTCCAAATGATTGAAATAATTTCGTTCCTTACAAATATTCAATCCCTTTCTTAGAGTCTTTTTGTTTGTGGACTGCTCTCGAAGGCTTATTTGAGTTCTATCTCCCATCTGTTCTCTGTCATCCTGGTTATATAAATTTGATCCAATAATAATCATGAATCATATTTTAACTTAAGTTCCCAAGTTGCTAGGCAGCATGGAAGGTCAACTGATTCAGGTCAAACTTGAGTTTCTCCATATCCGGAATATACTGATCTTCCTCTAGTGAGTCTTCCAAAGAAGAGATCTAAGGAATCATCACTCCTCATCCATCAATTAAAAGCTCTTTGGCTCACTAGGCATCTAGATTGTATTTCTAAGGCATTCTACAATTAAAGAAGAAAGGTATAGGATTGAAATCTTATGAGATTAAGGTTTAATTCTTGATATATCACACAAGAGAATACCAACATAAGTGCTTACAGAAGTTGGAAACCTTGAGAGAAGGTGAGTGCTGGTTTGTACCATGATTTTTCAAATAGTGGAATCCCTTTTTGTCTCTCCCCATATTACTAGGTAATATGGTAATAGATGAACGACGTAAATTGTTGGATATTTTTGCCTTCAATTTCGTGCTTGTGATCTTTCCCAATTTGATTTGGATTTGTGTTGGTTGTCACAAGGATTGAGTCGATTGACCCAGGCATGTAGGCTTCTGCTTCAAGGATGCACCCTAGCATATACTAGTGTTTTCTTCAATAATGTTGTTTCCAATGGTACTTTTGTCAGTATCTTTTCTTTCTTCCCAATATAGACAATTTCTGTTCTATTCATTTTCTCAACATCTATGACAAGATGCTGATTTCTTAATTATTCTATTTTATTTTTTTAATTCTCACAGTGGACATTTCATCCTTTTATTTGTAAAAACAAACGTTTCTACACAGTTCTCCTCTGGCGTAGGATATTGGCCTTTTTAGTTGTAAGTTCTTAATCAATTCCATTTAATCTCTTTTGGTGATTGGTTACGCTTTAATTAATGTAAAAGATACCTGCAGGCTTCTCAATTCTTGCGGATCATTACATTCTATTCTACACAACTTCCTGGCCCCAGCTATCACTGTCGCGAGGTAACAAATTAATACTATCAGTTTCTACAGATATTATTTTACAGAAAATTTTCTTTGACCTCTTAGACTTTAACTTTATTTTCTTTTAGACCTGTCACCTTTTCAAACGAATTGTTAATATCCATTTGAATTTGAAATCCCTTTCAATAACATAATGCAATTGGACTAGCATTTAATAAATATCCATTTTTCATTCAATAGCAACACACTAAATACATCTCACAGCATCAACAATAATTCAAACTTTTCAATTTTGTGCAGGGCTCAAAAATTGCCACGTTGCCTCCACCTAAAAATATACGTGAAGTGCTTCTAATTAATTGTAAGCAACACGACTTTCAGTCAGGTGAATTGTCCCATTATCTAAACATTCATTTTGTGTCCTGCTTGCAGTTCCTCGTGGGGTTATATATGGTTGTGGTGATTTGATATTTTCATCCCATATGATATTTACTCTGGTATTCATACGTACATACCACAAGTACGGCACTAAAAGGTAGATCATAGCTAATCCTAATTAGGACTTGCTTTTCCAATTGACAGCATTAACTGTCTCTTGCATTTTCTCATTAAAATAATATGCACATAAAAAGATTATAAGTATCTATGCAGGTTTATCAAGGCGCTTGCTTGGTTGATGGCTATTGCCCAAAGTCTGCTTATAATAGCCTCTCACAAGCATTATTCGGTGGATGTTGTTGTTGCATGGTATGATAAAAAGTTTATTGTGTTAATTACTTTGTCTGGTATTTTGCAATTGTTTTGATTCGTCCAGTTTCTTTCCAGGTACGCTGTAAATTTGGTGGTATTTTTTATTGACAAGAAATTACCAGGTTCGTATGTCTTATTTTAAAAAGTTTTGCTCTTCTTTTCCTCATATGTATCATTGTAGGATATGATTTTCGCTCTTGCATGTTGTCAAATTTCTTCCATATGTGTATATCTTCCACAAGTCTTGCAACCAGTGCATTAACCTCCTTAAGTTTAACATCAGCTACAGTGATCATTCTGAAATTGATTGTAACGCCCCGATCCCAATGATACGGGAACGTTACTGCAACGCATATACGTAGGTCAGATGGTGCCCCCACGTATATACGCTAAGCATTAAGTACAACAAGTATCAGAGTACAACACACAGCGTGGTATATTCATATGCCAACTTACAAAAGATAAATACAAAGTTATACAAGTTATGATAAGCAAAATCACTTTACAAGTGTCCTTTATCACAACCCAAGTCCAAAATGAAACCTATATAACCAAAAATACAAAAATGCTCACGAAATGGATGGAGATCCCGTGAACCAAAAGGAAGAGTCGAGCACGATAGGACTAGAGCCGGTCAGCCTGCTCACAAGGATAAGCCCGGTCCTCCGTGGAAGGCTCCACTTCGACCCAGGCCTCGAAATCTGAATATGCAAATCCAAAGGGTTAAGACATATAATAACAAATAAAAGATAGTCAAGTGACATAAGGATCATGAATAAAGGTAATGAAGTTACAATAAATAGCAATGAATAACAAGCGATGTAAACTCAATAATGTAAGATCATATGCAACAAATCTACAATTAACGTCTTATTATTATTACTTGTCTTACTGTGATATCTAGCTATGTGACCCAGCGTCCCAGAGCACATAGATCCATATCCTAGTAAAACAAGGTTGTTATTGGAAACAGCGGTTGTATCGACGAACTATGTTTACAGTGGGTCCCGTGCATACCCGGGACCACGGCCCAGGATTGTTCCGTTGCTTGAAGACGGAACCTGCCGCAAGGCTAAACAGGAGGGACTTATGTATGCCCTTGTCATGACAGTAAACAGGAAAGGGAGCAAGCACTCCCCTCGGTCCCCTGGTGTACCGCAGGTTAGACCGGAATATGATTGTACAATATACCTAATACCACTGTAAACACGAACACGTATCGATATCCGCATATTTCCCCCGACCCATATGTAAGTTGGTGCTTTTTATGTAAAAGTCAAGTGTATCATGCTTAGTTTTAAGAGATGGCATGATAAGTGGTGATATTACTGTTTAACATGTCATGAAACGAGTATATGCAATAATAAGTCATGAGGTAACAAGAGATACATCCATTCAGTAATAAGTCATGTTGTGCCCGTATTGAAGCATGAATAAGCAAGGTATAATACATATGTAACAAGTATAAAACCAAATTCAGAACAGAAATTAACTATGACACACAGTCAGGATTAGTCGACTAGGGGTAAGGGTTAGTCGACTAATACTGGGATACAGGGAGTTAGAATTCTGTTTCAGGGAAAGTTAGTCGACTAGGGTAGGAAGGTTAGTCGACTAATAGGGAGTTCTAGTCGACTAATGGACACTTAAGTCGACTAAGTCTGCTGATACAGAAAGTTGGGTTTTCTGGTCCAAGATGGATTAGTCGACTAGGTGAATTCAGGAGTCGACTAATATGGGTTTCCAGAGAGTTTGTTAGTCGACTAATATTTGGGGCAAGTCGACTAATACTGGGTTTTTCCAGAAAACTAAGTTTCAGCTAAGTGTTCTAGTCGACTAGTTCCTATGATGAGTCGACTAATACTGTGAAGAACAGTGAGCAGATCAGAATTTCTGGAAGTGTGTTTGATGGTTCAATTCGTGGTTTTTGGTGACCTAGGTGTACAAGAAGTGTAGATACAAGTATTCTAGGGCTAATACAAGCCTTGGTGAGTGAAATACTCACTTGGATAGGTTTAATTGGGACTTGATCCAAGGATGAGGATGATGGTTGAAGTTGAGGTCCTTGAGGAAGCCCTAGATGAAGCCCTTGAGGAAGTCCTTGAAGCCTTGAGGTGGAGATGAAGAGATTGGGTTCATGGAGCTAGGGTTCTTGCTAGAGGGAGAAGGAGATTGTGGAGCTTCTCTTCTCTTGTGAAGAAATGAGGAGGAAAAAGGTTTAAAGTGAAAAGGGAAATCTTATATAGGATTTGGGATTTTGCAAAGAGGGTGGAATTAAAGGGAATGAGAGGGGGTTTTGTGTAAAAAGGGGGGTGAGGTGAGTGTCCTCTCCTTGGCCACTTGGCCGGCTGTGGGAGAGGGAGAGAGTGAGTGGGGTTAGGTGAAGTGGTGAGTGGGAAATGAGGTGGAAATGAAATGGAATTGGAATTTTGCAATAATTGAAAAAATGTCCGAAATTCAAGTATCTCGGATTGGTCTGAAAATTTTACCAAAAATCAAGAAAATATTTGAAGACTCATGGTGAAATTCGTTTGAAGAAATACTGTATAGATTTTTAATTAAAAATCCCGGAATCAGTTATTTACCGACTCCGAAAGAATTTTCATAAATTCATAAAATTCTCAGAAAAAGTGTATAAGTAAGAAATATGATTCTAGACAATAAAGTCTAAAGGACTTTCTAAAAATTCCTAACAGTTTGGAAGATAAAAATTCGGAAATCGGTCAGCGGTACTGGCCGACACCGGTTTCGGAGAAATTCATTTTAATTCCAGAAAATTCCCGAAAATCACATAAAATCTAAAATATTGGAAAATGATATTTGGAATTGAAATTGGTCAAATACGGATGGTAAATCGGAAAATACGATCGAAAGACTGAATACGTAACTAAGTACGTAATCCGGGAGAGGGGTATTACAATCTACCCACCTTACAAAAATTTCGTCCTCGAAATTTCATAAGGTGAAAGATAACAGGAAAAGCAACAGATAGATATGGATACAAGGAAAGATAACGGTAAAGAAGAGTAGAAGAAAAGAGTCTTACCCAATCAAGATGTGAAAAGTTGAGGATAACGCTCCCGGATAACGTCCTCACGCTCCCAAGTGGCCTCTCCTGGCGCATGCCTGTTCCATGACACCAATACCAATGGAATAGCCCTGTTCTTCAGTGTCTTGACACTCCTATCCAGAATGGCCAACGGCTGTTCTTGGTATGATAAATCCGGTTGTAGCTCCAGCTCGGAATGATCCAGAATATGGCTGTCATCCCTGACATACTTCCTCAACTGAGACACGTGGAAGACATTATGCACCCCGTCCAAAGATGGCGGTAATGCCAATCTATAGGACACATCTCCCACACGATCCAGGATCTCGAATGGGCCAATATACCTTGGACTTAGCTTCCCACGAGCACCGAACCGGATCACTCCCTTGGTAGGTGATATCCTCAAGAATACATGATCTCCAACCTGGAACTCCAATGGCCTTCTCCGAGTGTCTGCCCAACTCTTCTGCCTACTCTGAGCAGCCCTGAGATGATTTCTGATAACCCTGACTTTCTCTGTAGTCTGCATCAGAATCTCTGGTCCCAAAAGACTCCTCTCACCGACTTCATCCCAACAAATCGGTGATCGGCACTTCCTACCATACAATGCCTCAAAGGGTGCCATCTTAATACTTGCCTGGTAGCTGTTGTTATATGAAAACTCAGCCAAGTGAAGATGGTCTTCCAAGATCCCCCAAAGTCAATCATGCAAGCCCTCAACATATCTTCAAGGATCTGGATAGTCCTCTCAGATTGTCCGTCTGTCTGAGGATGATAAGAAGTACTGAATTTCAGACGAGTTCCCAGACTTTCTTGGAGACTCTCCCAGAAATGAGATCTGAATCTGGTGTCTCTATCTGACACAATACTAACTGGAACTCCATGCAGACGAACCACCTCCTTCATATACTTATCTGCCAGAACCTCTGTCGACTGGCCTACCCTGAATGGTATGAAGTGAGCTGACTTGGTGAGGCGATCAACTATAACCCACACAGCATTATTACCCCTGGGACTCCGAGGTAATGCCGTCACAAAATCCATGGTGACGTGCTCCCACTTCCATTCGGGTATCAGCAAAGGTTGAAGAAGTCCAGCTGGTCTCTGATGCTCGATCTTTATCTGCTGGCAAACCAAGCACTTGGCAACAAACTGGGCTATCTCCCTCTTCATAGCATTCCACCAAAAGTGCTTCTTCAGGTCCTGGTACATCTTGTTTCCCCAGGGTGTATAGAATAAGCTGAACTGTGTGCTTCCTCCAAAATCTTCTGTCTGACTTCTCCCTGGGGAACACAAAGTCTATCCCAAAATACAATGCACCATCTGGATGGATACAGATATCAGTCCTCAAACCAGCCTCCACCTGAGCTCTGAATGTCTGTAATCTGGGGTCCTCTTTCTGAGCTCCCTTGATCTCCTCTATCAATGATGACTGGATCTGTAAAGTCATAAGCTGCCCTGCCTTATCACCTCCTTGCACCAACATCAAATCCAATCTGATGAAATCTCGAATCAATTCCCTCTGCTGAGTAAGGTGGACTAGCACTCTGCTCTCTGGCATCCTGCTCAGTGCATCTGGAACGGTATTGACTTTGCCTGGATGATACTGCAAGTCAATATCGTAGTCCGCCATAAGCTCCAACCACCTCCTCTGCCTCATATTCAACTCCTTCTGTGAGAAAATATACTTGAGGCTCTTGTGATCTGTGTATATCAACACTTTGTCTCCCAGAAGGTAGTGTCTCCAGATCTTCAAAGCAAATATCACAGCTGCCAACTCCAAGTCATGAGTTGGGTAATTCCTCTCATGAGGCTTCAACTGCCTAGATGCATATGCTATAACATGATCATGTTGCATAAGCACACACCCCAGGCCTTTACCTGATGCATCACAGAAAATGACCATCCCTCCTCTTCCTGAAGGAGTCCTCAAGATTGGAGCTGTGATAAGCCTCTGCTTCAACTGCTCAAATGCTGCATCACAATCTTCTGTCCATATGTATCTCTCCCCTTTTCTGGTGAGCCTGGTCAACGGAGCTGCAAGTCTAGAGAAATCCTGGACAAAGCGCCTGTAATATCCGGCTAGCCCAAGAAAACTCTTAATCTCAGTCACCGTCTTCGGAACTGGCCAATTCTGCACTGCCTGGACTTTACTAGGATCAACTGAAATTCCTTCTGCTGAAACTATGTGCCCAAGGAAGGCTACACTGTCCAACCAGAACTCACACTTGCTCCTCTTGGCATGAAGCTGCTCCTGCTGGAGGGTCTGCAACACAATCCTCAAGTGCTCTGCATGCTCCTTCTCATTCCTTGAATAGATCAGGATGTCATCTATGAATACAACAACGAACTGATCCAAGTAGGGCGAGAAC
This sequence comes from Agave tequilana, assembly GCA_038442645.1. NCBI lineage: Eukaryota > Viridiplantae > Streptophyta > Magnoliopsida > Asparagales > Asparagaceae > Agave > Agave tequilana. Next base: position 52,497 of record JAVJIF010016719.1, on the reverse strand, counting down.
ACTCGGTTCATCAAGTCCATGAAAACCGCAGGGGCATTGGTGACTCCGAAAGGCATAACTAGAAATTCATAGTGGCCATAACGGGTCCTGAATGCCGTCTTCGGAACATCCTCCTTCTTCACCCTCAGCTGATGGTAACCCGACTGCAAATCTAACTTAGAAAATACACGGGCTCCATGGAGCTGATCAAACAAATCATCAATCCGGGGCAAGGGATACTTGTTCTTGATGGTGACCTTGTTCAACTCCCTATAATCAATACAAAGCCTCTTACCACCATCCTTCTTATTCGCCAAGAGCACTGGAGCTCCCCATGGTGAAGTGCTTGGCCGAATCAATCCCTTGTCCGAATACTCCTGCAGTTGCTTCTTCAAGATCTCCAACTCTGTCGGTGCCATCCTGTACGGAGCCTTGGATATAGGAGCTGCTCCTGGAATTGTATCAATGGAGAACTCAATTATCCTCTCCGGTGGAAACCCTGAGACCTCAGCAAAGACTTCTGGAAGCTCATCCCACACTGGCACTCCCTTCAGAACCTCCGAAGTGGTCATCTGAATCTCCTTCTTAGCAGGCTTCACCTCTCCACTAAACTGGAACTCCGGCTGATGCGGGATTCTGAAATTGATCCTCCTCCCTCTACAGTCGATCACCGCATAGTACTGACTGAGCCAGGTCATGCCTAAGATTACGTCGTACCCTTTGGTGTCTAGTACGAGCATATCTATGGCCAAGGTCTTCCCACAAAGTTCCACTGGACAGTCAGCACAAACTCTAGAAGATATAACTACCCCATTCCCGGTACTTATCTCCCACTTGTGGTCTAAAGCCTTAACAGGTATGGAATGAACAGCCACAAAATGGTCGGAGATATAACAGTGGGATGCACCCGAATCGAAGAGAGCGAGAACAGGTATAGAATGAACTCTGATGTTACCTGTAATCACCTCCTCTGAAGCCTCAGCCTCCTCTGCTGTCAGGTTGTAGGCCTGACCTCTGCCACGCCCTGCTGCTGTCCGGGCTCCTCTCTGCACTGGGCGAGCAACATGCGGTGGAGGAAGGGGAAGAGCTCTCCTCATCACTGGTCCCTGGTGCCTCTGCCCAACTGGCCCTGGTAGTGCCCTCTGTCCATTCTGCCCTTGAGGTGCCGGCAAGGTTTGATTAGCAAACCCCATTCTCCTGTGAGGACAGGTCTCTACGGCATGGTCTCGTGCTCCACACACCAAACACAATCCATTCGCCCTCCGGCAATTCTGCTGAGAGTGTCCTGGTTTCTGGCAAAAGTTGCAGATAAGACCTGGTCGAGCCATCTGGTAAGGAACTGCTCTGAATGGTTGCCTGGCCTGAACCTTCGCTGCCCTGGACGGTCCTCCTCTACCCACCGGTACAAACGGCCTCTTCATGGCCTGGTCCTTCCTCTGATCTCCTTGCTTCTTCTCAAACTCACGCTCCACCTCTCGAGCGCTGGTGAGAACTTCTGCATAGGTCTTCAGATGATGGGGCATTAGGAACATCTGAATGTCCATTTGCAGACCTTGCTGGAACCGGCTTGCCCTCTTCTCCTCATCTGCTATCATGTACGGGGCGAAGCGACTCAACCTGAGAAATTCTGCAGCATACTCATCTACGGATCTATCCCCCTGTTGAAGCTTGATGAACTGCTCCTCCATGTCCTTCTGAGCAGTGGCGGGAAAGAACCTGCTATAAAAGCTCTTGGAGAACGTATCCCAAGAGATAGGCTTCTTCAAGCGAGCCTCCTCTGCAAGCCACCAAGTCCTGGCTATGTCCTTCAGCTGGATCTTTGCAACCTCCACTTGGTTCTCCTTAGGCACCCTGGCGGCGTTCAGCAGATCGGTGGTGTCTGTTAACCACTGTTCAGCCTCCAATGGCCTCTCGACTCCCGTGAATACGGCCGGCTGTAGCCGTCGGAAGTCTGAGATGCTCCCCGGCTTCTGCTCCTTCGGGGCTGCCAACTCCTGCCTGAGGAGCTCAGTCTGCTGATGCTGATTCTCCATCTGCTGTTGCTGGTTTCCCAGCATAGTCTGAATGATCCTCAGGATATCAGCACCCTCTCCTCCTACGGGTCCATTCGGTACTTGCCCGACATTGTTGCGACCCGAACGTCTCTCCATACCGAAAGGGATAAGATCTGGAATTGGAAACAAAGGGAAGGAGTTTAGGATACGAGGATCGAATCAAGGACGAAGTCAAGAAGGACTATATAACTTTGTACATTGTAGTTGGCATTAGCAAATCACTAGAATTTGCCACTTGGTTGTACTTTTAGGTTTGAGAGCCTAGGCTCTGATACCAACCTGTAACGCCCCGATCCCAATGATACGGGAACGTTACTGCAACGCATATACGTAGGTCAGATGGTGCCCCCACGTATATACGCTAAGCATTAAGTACAACAAGTATCAGAGTACAACACACAGCGTGGTATATTCATATGCCAACTTACAAAAGATAAATACAAAGTTATACAAGTTATGATAAGCAAAATCACTTTACAAGTGTCCTTTATCACAACCCAAGTCCAAAATGAAACCTATATAACCAAAAATACAAAAATGCTCACGAAATGGATGGAGATCCCGTGAACCAAAAGGAAGAGTCGAGCACGATAGGACTAGAGCCGGTCAGCCTGCTCACAAGGATAAGCCCGGTCCTCCGTGGAAGGCTCCACTTCGACCCAGGCCTCGAAATCTGAATATGCAAATCCAAAGGGTCAAGACATATAATAACAAATAAAAGATAGTCAAGTGACATAAGGATCATGAATAAAGGTAATGAAGTTACAATAAATAGCAATGAATAACAAGCGATGTAAACTCAATAATGTAAGATCATATGCAACAAATCTACAATTAACGTCTTATTATTATTACTTGTCTTACTGTGATATCTAGCTATGTGACCCAGCGTCCCAGAGCACATAGATCCATATCCTAGTAAAACAAGGTTGTTATTGGAAACAGCGGTTGTATCGACGAACTATGTTTACAGTGGGTCCCGTGCATACCCGGGACCACGGCCCAGGATTGTTCCGTTGCTTGAAGACGGAACCTGCCGCAAGGCTAAACAGGAGGGACTTATGTATGCCCTTGTCATGACAGTAAACAGGAAAGGGAGCAAGCACTCCCCTCGGTCCCCTGGTGTACCGCAGGTTAGACCGGAATATGATTGTACAATATACCTAATACCACTGTAAACACGAACACGTATCGATATCCGCATATTTCCCCCGACCCATATGTAAGTTGGTGCTTTTTATGTAAAAGTCAAGTGTATCATGCTTAGTTTTAAGAGATGGCATGATAAGTGGTGATATTACTGTTTAACATGTCATGAAACGAGTATATGCAATAATAAGTCATGAGGTAACAAGAGATACATCCATTCAGTAATAAGTCATGTTGTGCCCGTATTGAAGCATGAATAAGCAAGGTATAATACATATGTAACAAGTATAAAAACCAAATTCAGAACAGAAATTAACTATGACACACAGTCAGGATTAGTCGACTAGGGGTAAGGGTTAGTCGACTAATACTGGGATACAGGGAGTTAGAATTCTGTTTCAGGGAAAGTTAGTCGACTAGGGTAGGAAGGTTAGTCGACTAATAGGGAGTTCTAGTCGACTAATGGACACTTAAGTCGACTAAGTCTGCTGATACAGAAAGTTGGGTTTTCTGGTCCAAGATGGATTAGTCGACTAGGTGAATTCAGGAGTCGACTAATATGGGTTTCCAGAGAGTTTGTTAGTCGACTAATATTTGGGGCAAGTCGACTAATACTGGGTTTTTCCAGAAAACTAAGTTTCAGCTAAGTGTTCTAGTCGACTAGTTCCTATGATGAGTCGACTAATACTGTGAAGAACAGTGAGCAGATCAGAATTTCTGGAAGTGTGTTTGATGGTTCAATTCGTGGTTTTTGGTGACCTAGGTGTACAAGAAGTGTAGATACAAGTATTCTAGGGCTAATACAAGTCTTGGTGAGTGAAATACTCACTTGGATAGGTTTAATTGGGACTTGATCTAAGGATGAGGATGATGGTTGAAGTTGAGGTCCTTGAGGAAGCCCTAGATGAAGCCCTTGAGGAAGTCCTTGAAGCCTTGAGGTGGAGATGAAGAGATTGGGTTCATGGAGCTAGGGTTCTTGCTAGAGGGAGAAGGAGATTGTGGAGCTTCTCTTCTCTTGTGAAGAAATGAGGAGGAAAAAGGTTTAAAGTGAAAAGGGAAATCTTATATAGGATTTGGGATTTTGCAAAGAGGGTGGAATTAAAGGGAATGAGAGGGGGTTTTGTGTAAAAAGGGGGGTGAGGTGAGTGTCCTCTCCTTGGCCACTTGGCCGGCTGTGGGAGAGGGAGAGAGTGAGTGGGGTTAGGTGAAGTGGTGAGTGGGAAATGAGGTGGAAATGAAATGGAATTGGAATTTTGCAATAATTGAAAAAATGTCCGAAATTCAAGTATCTCGGATTGGTCTGAAAATTTTACCAAAAATCAAGAAAAATATTTGAAGACTCATGGTGAAATTCGTTTGAAGAAATACTGTATAGATTTTTAATTAAAAATCCCGGAATCAGTTATTTACCGACTCCGAAAGAATTTTCATAAATTCATAAAATTCTCAGAAAAAGTGTATAAGTAAGAAATATGATTCTAGGCAATAAAGTCTAAAGGACTTTCTAAAAATTCCTAACAGTTTGGAAGATAAAAATTCGGAAATCGGTCAGCGGTACTGGCCGACACCGGTTTCGGAGAAATTCATTTTAATTCCAGAAAATTCCCGAAAATCACATAAAATCTAAAATATTGGAAAATGATATTTGGAATTGAAATTGGTCAAATACGGATGGTAAATCGGAAAATACGATCGAAAGACTGAATACGTAACTAAGTACGTAATCCGGGAGAGGGGTATTACATTGATACACCCTTTGTCCTCCATCCCAAGATTGTGTCAGCAACTGTCTTCATTTTCATGCTTTTCTTTAAAAATAGTTTCTACTCTTCTTTTCAATATGTAATCCGTAGTAAAGCATGCCATCTTCATAAACTGAAATCCTTACTTCAATATTTTTAATTGGTTGAAAGTTTGCTTCAAGTAAAATTCTTAGCCGGATTCATTAGACGAACTGGTAGTGGAGGTGATTTTAAACAATTCTCGCTCTATCTTAGAGATGGAGGGAGGCCACTCAAACGAACATACCTTTAGATGTTCCCACGTAAATGGAGAGGAAAAGAACATATAAGTCTCTCCCAAATTAAGATGACACTGAATCCAAATATTCTTAAGTTTCTTTTATCCTCTTCTTTACAGTAACCCATTAGAATAGAGACCTACCCTGTTTTCCTCAAATAAAATAAAATAAAGATCTACCCTGCCTAAGTAGGGAACTTTGTTCTTAATGGAAGTTTAGAAGTGACTGTAATTAAGGATCCGTATTGTTGACGTAAAACCTTACTTTGGGTAATATTTGCATTGGCGCGTATGATTTGTGGCGTTGTCCTTTATCTGGAAAGATATATGCTTACAAAGCTGATAGGTGCACTGTTTTTTCCTTTTTCTTTTTCGTTCCTTTGTTTTGACAAATTATGAATCCCCATGCTTCACAGAAATGCCTGATCGAACTGGAAGTACTGGATCGTTGTTGCCACTGAGCAACAAAGAAAAGACAAAACCAAAGAGGAGGATCACAAGCTACTGAATGGAAATTCTAATGATACTTCTGATTGGGTATAGCATTCATATGCATATCTTGTTCCTCATCTCCTAAAATTTCTGTAATTGATGTGATTTAGTAGAGATCATGGTTCAAACGAACAAACTGTTTATTCGATATCTCTTTATTGGAGTACGCCTGCTATTGATATGTTTAAAAACGAAACAGATGAGTTTTAAGCCTAACTTTTGTTTTCCTCTATTTTGATTTTTATTCAGAGACAAAGATCCCAAGTGAACGGGAAGCATCCAGAAAATGGGAACCATCTGGTTTCTGAAGCAACTTGAATGATCTGCAGACGATGATGGCAAGCCGTTGTGAAATCTCTCGCTTGGTGGCGTGCAATGCCAATTCCCTTACCTTTGTGTCTTATTTGACATCAAAATTCATTATACAGAGCCTACCACCATATATGGGTAAGCCAGAGAATGTAACTTTGGGGGGTGGGGGGGCTGACCATTGAATATGTTCGGCTTACTACAGTTTTGTTGTTTGTGTTGTAATCATTGTCACTGATACAATTTTTAGCATGTAGAAATTTTGACTCCTCTGTAACTGCTTGTACCAATTTGTTTTATACAACAAAAGAAGAGTTTGATGTCCTAGTTGAAAGACTACAGATGTATTTACTTCATAAAAATAGTCACTGCGCTGTGGTTAGATCTTTACCCTTGTGAACATTATCAAATTGTTAGTGATTCAGGCACATGTTTATGGACAACTTACTGCTTGTTTCCCAACGGCGAAAGAGCACATAGATGTCATGAACTCGGATGAGCTCATCAAGTTGTCAAGATGTGTAGCATCTTGATTCGTGCAGATGGCAGATATTATGAAAAAATAAATCATCATGATGTTATGAAAACAGTTCATGTAAACTCTGCACATATTATGAATCAAGGTTTTGCATTCCTGCTTATTAGCAAGCACTTCCTAATTCTGCAATTAACTGATCAATATTTCAGTTCTCTAACACATTCAATTTACTCGAATAAAACAGCAACCTCAAATGGTCAAGAAAGTAAGAACCTGTTTTTATTCAGCACCACCATAAAGAAATATACCACTTTTGAGTGCAACTTTAACTTGCAAGTATACAACTTGGACGGGGCCATTACAAGAACTCGACGACGAAATATAGCCATAATGCAAGGGACTCAAGTAAGAGGAACATCAATACATGGAATCAACTCCAAGTTGATTCAGCCCCGTCTTTCGTTCACACAGAAATATAGAATGCTCACGAGAGATTCATTAACAAACACCTGACCCTTAATATAGGAGAGCACTGAAATTCCTTAGCCAGACATCTTTCTCATTCGAGCATCCCACCAATCGAAGGCTGATGATAAGACTTTAAGGACAAAGGAGAGCGCACGGCACTGGCTTACAAGATAAATAATCACTCGACAACTTCTCTGCAGCTCAGCCTGGGACATTGAAGTGGAAGAGCCAGGAGATGACAAAGGCGAATATCATGCAAGCAAGCAGGAAGTTGAGGAAGCGATGTCCCTGCCAAAATCTCCGGGTTTCACTTGGTGCTGCAGAAGCGACAGTAGCACTGCTGGATTCATTTGAATGCTCAGTCAGCTCAGTTTCACCTGCAGTAACCACATTCTTCGCTGTCGAGCAACAAATCTCACATGTCCTAAAATAATAGTCCCGGAAAAGGGTTAATATACTTGGATGAGCAAGAAGATGCATACTTTCCATGAAATGACACGAGAATGACAATTAAAATACGTGTAAGATCCACAGACGATTCGTGGTCATACAGAGTGCAGAACCTCCATGTGCAAGAGCAGAGAGTACATGCAGGCACTACTTTTTAACACCATGGAAACTTCAGATTGTGGACAAGATCATCTACCAGATCACGCTAAATGAAAAGATTCCTTGGCAAGTTTCTTGATACCCATTTGTTGGCAGATACACTTGGTTCGCTCAAACTAAAAGCAAGTTTTCTTCAGCATGGCAAAGGTACTGCTTATTAATACTATAGGCCATAGCACTACTCACTGTAGACAGAATCATCCACCAATACTACAATGCATGGGAATTCCACTGCAAGTTTCTGGACACCCAGTTGTTGACAGACAAAATATTAATTTGCGGAAACTAAAAGAGCAAATTTGTTTTACTTCAAAAGATGTGCCGCCTACAGAGGATGGGTAAAGCTGACACGCAAGCAGAAAGGACTAATGGTCAGTGATGCCTAAAGAATCAGGTCTATCGATAGTTGATGGAAAGGATATGTTGGCAGCTGATAGCAACATCAGCTTAAGGAGCCATTCCGAGTCCTTTAGTCATGATAAACCATAAACAGCAAAATGATCTATAATGTTAGGCCATGGAATGATACCCACTGGTGTGGAGATAGAATCCCAAAGATAGTAGAATCTTATAGCATATCCTCAAAATTCAAAGAATAGATTATCAACTTCTATCCTCAATTGGACATAGTTAATTGGTGATAATTTTCACTTTTCCAGTATCTTTTAAAATGAAGGATATGTGTCATAACTTGTTGGCAGAAGTTTAAGAACACAAGTATACATCCATTCTCTCAATCTACACAAAATGCTCCAACTGTTCGGCATTTATGTTTAGACGTTTACATCAGAGCTATTAAGAATTTATTAGAAAATATACTTTCAGTTCTGTCTCAATCTATAAACAAAATGCTCCAACTGTTGCACATTTACATTTAGGCATTTCTATCAGAATCATTAAGTATTTATAAATGTATCGTAACAGTTTGGGGACTTTGAATATTGAAAAACAGTTCAAAATGAAAACAAACAACGAAGCTCTGCAAGAAAAAAAAGTACTAACTATGCATCTTGAGATGACAACGAATAGCCACATACTTTGTCTTGATGGAAGTGTAAGACATACAAACAATGAACAGAATAAGTGAATAACAGATAACTACAATGAAATTCTAGTAATTAGTAATAGCAATATGCTAACGGCAACACTTAAGTAATGCATGTCCTGATGCACATGGGGGGGTTTGGTTTGATGTAGTTGGAGCTACATTGTTGCCATTTACGTATATTTGTTATTCATATAGTTAGAATATCTTATGTCATCGATTTGGCAACCTATAATTGCAGTTCCAAGTGTAGGAAATAAAGAATAGTTATTTGGTTTAATGCATTGTGAAATTGTATTGTATATAAACTACTAATAAAAGCTGATGTTTCACCCTCATTTATTATATCTCAACTCCTATAGTTGGAACTACAACACATTGATCGCAGTCCCAGTAAAAAAAAGCCTAAAAAGTAGCTCCAACTACTGCACTTGGAACTACATGTAGTTCTGATTATATCAAAACAAATAATTGAGTTGTTATTTCTTGTGGTTTGAACTTGCATGTAGTTTCAATTATAGTCATCCAAATTGCTAAAACAATGAAAGACCAAGAGACTACAATTATTGACTTAACAAACTATAAGATTCACAACAAGAAATGCTAATAAGGGGAAGCACATTTTGCTTACTTGTTTCCTCTGATCTTGAACCAAGTCTCCGCGCATTGCTTGTGGGCTGCAGCCAAATCATCCTTGCAAGAACAGCCCAAAACAATGGGGATCCCCGATTCTCTGCTCTCCAAACTGAGATGACAAATCCTGCAATCCTTCTCATTCTTCTCCAAATTCACCTTAATCTCTCCACACTCCAAATCAACCTCGAACGACGAACAATCCGAGATGCAGGAGTCTCTGCAGGGCTCCTCAACCCCATCAATTTCATGGCTCGAGGCACCGGAGCGCCGGAGCTCCCCGTAGTGAGAACCATCACAGTTTGAATTGAAGGGCGAGTGCCCGGATTCGTCCTCGGCGTCGGAGAAGCAGAGGCTGCCGTCGCTCTCACCAGCGGCAGAACTTCGGTGAGGCCCTGCCTCAACATCTACACTTGACTTCTCTCCTTTTATTGCCATTTGCTAAAGAAATTAAAAAGGCAAATGGAGTGAAATAAGAGAATAGAACTTCTTGAAGCAAAGAGGTGACCTTGTCTTAGAATCCAGGAAAAGCCCAGAAGAAAAGAGATGGGTTTTTTGGGATGGAGATCCAAAACTTAGGAATTCAAACGAATTGGATGAAATGGGTCGTTTGAACCTCGTTTGAATCCATTTCTCACAATTTACCCAAAAGGAAAGAAACCCAAAAATCACAGAAATTCATCTCTCGTGCATTGTGAACCAAGGTGGGATCTTTCAGAGCTTCAAATCCAGGAAAGTGATGGCAATGGATTGGTTGGTGATCTTTAAAATCTAATGTCAGAGTGAGGGAGAGGGTTCCTGAGAGAAAAAAGTGAAAGAAAAGGAAAATAAATTGGGACTGATCTGTGCAGAAACTAGGAATGACTGAAGCGAGCGGCGGGGGTTATTATAAAAAATAATAAGAGAGAGAGATCTACAGGATTTGCTTTGGATTTTACTTCATTCTTGACAGAGAGAGGACTGTGTCTCTATAGCAAGAGACTGGTGGGAGAGAGAGAGAGAGCGGAGGGAATGAAGAAATAAAGAGATTTTATGAGGGTTATATAGGAAAATAATATTGGTTCGTACCTCTTAAAAGGAAACGGCCATTGCCGCCGCCGTCGCCACACACACCCACCCACCAAACACCACAAACGAGGAAGGCACCCTATAAATTAGGGTACCCCAAATTTGATAAAACTCAGCCTCAAGAAATAAAAAATGGCAAAAACACCTCTTCCTTCTTCTCCTCCTCCTTTCCCTCCCCCTCCACTGGCCGCCCCCTCGCTGACGAACCCCCCCCCACCCCCCATCTGTTTGGTCGACTCCGGGCGAACATATCTTGAGGAGGGGCCGGGGGGGGAAGGGGAAGAGGGGGAGAGTGGGGCCTGTGAGGGGGAGGGGAGGAGGCCGGTGAGGGGAAGGGAAGGAGGGGAGGGTCAGGGAGGTCCGGAGGGAGGGGGAAAGTCAGGGAGGCGGAGAGGGAGCCGGGGTCGCCGGAGAAGGAGGAAGGAAGAAGAAGAAATTGGTATTTTGAACTTTTCACCATGGGTGAAATGGACAAAAAAATAATGACACACTTGTATTTTTTTTTCCTATTTTTTTTAATTTTGAAATTTTTTTTTCACTCCTATTTTCGTGATATAAAGGTGAGAGGAAAATTAGTGGATATTTTTATCTTAATAGAATATGGCAAATATTCATTGAATTCTAGAGCGCCGAAATTCATATTTGAGCCAGTGTCTTCTAGTCAATGTGTCTTTTTTCTCTTTTAATTCTTTTGGAAAGATCTGTTTTCCATTTGTGTGTAGCAATTTTTTCCCATTATGTGTCCCAATAAATTGGACGACCATGGTTATTTTAATGTAAAAACAATAAATTAAATATAATGAAACATAACAAAACAAAACAAAAATCCTTTCACAACTTTTTTTTATTTTCTCTACTCCTAAAAAGAATAAATACTTTTATAGTGGCCTCTCTATAGAAAATGCAAAACATTCTTCCATGAAAGAACCTCATGCACTTTGGATCCATGCTTTGATCATTGGAGACGGGATCCTCTTCGTAATTATACACGCATTTCATACAAAGCTGAACAAAAGCCCCTTTCACTTTCAAGTAGGCTCATAATGTGTATGGGAAAGGCAAATTTGGGTGTGCTTGCAACAAGGAGAAAGTAATGCCAGTATTTCAAAGCCAATAAAACTCAAGCAGAGTGGTCCATGCTGACTAATTTGATACGAGTGAGCATGGAAAAAATTATAAACGATAAAATGGACGCGAACTCATCATCATCTCTGCGATGCAATAGATACCAGGGATGTTCTCCATCATTTTCCGTCTGAATCATGCACGTAGCAGTCGTAGATCAGGAAAGCAAGTAGTTTTTTCTTTAGGTCAACATCTTCATTGCAGTCCAGTCCCTTGAGGTCAGGAACTTGAACATGAGCATCAAACAAACAAGTCATTAGTCAAAGATTTAAACCAAAATTTTCAATAATAAATAGACAAACAGATATAGATCTTATAGACTACAACTGACCAATTTGACTAATCAGAGATCAGTAGCAGATAGTTTTTAAACCAAACAGTGCCTGAAATATAATCAACTGAGATTATTGAGAGCAGGAGGTACATGTATTTGAGCAGTTCTCATGCAACCTTGACAGTTCACAACACAAGTCTACTGCCACAGAGCTGGACACAATTATTATACAAGCAAAGTTGAAATTTCTTTCCAAATCAGGTTTCGAACACATTACCAAGTTCTCGCGAGCAGCAGCCACTTCATCCCTTTGCCAAACAACGCCATAGAAGTGATGTGGCTTTCAGGGACAAAGTAAAAGAGCAAACAGATAGACAACAAGAAAGATCATCAAGATGGTGATGGGGGAAAGTACATAGAAAGCCAATGTGGGCTTACCCTGCAAATTTCAATGCAAAAGAACAATACAAGATAAAAAGAAATGTTGTAGTCCTTGTAACTGTAGGAGGCTCATCTCTTTGCCTGGAACGATAACTGTAATATCTGAGTCTCTGAGACAAGGATTGAACACCAACTCCAGGCACTGGGGAACTAAAGCCCTTTGTTTCTGAACAAAACAGAAAGCAGTTTAATCTGGACACGGCATAAAGATGTCGGTTGCAAAACAAATTAAATAGATCAAAAAAGATGTGGAATTTACCAGATACGCAACAGGGTTAGCAGCAAAGAGCTTTTGAAGAAAAAAGAAGCAAAAACAGATACACACTAACAGGCGATTGGTTTAAAAATGAAAGCCTGATGTTTGATGACCACTGGCATTCATGCTTAATTTACAGATTTACAAAGTTAACTAATTATATATAGGTTGTAATGTTGTATTGATGATACTAAGATAATTAAAACAACAATTTGAGACTCGTGGTATCCTTTCCTGCTGCTATTTTAAGTTTTCTAGGACCGAAAATTCCTTGGCAATATCAGGAGGTACCAGCTCTTAGCAGAACATGCAAACAGATTTCCATTGACATATAGTAGTCAGGTGCACTGGCAAAATCTCCTGGATTCGCAAAACAAGAACTGTTCTGCACAAAAAAAAAAAAAGATCAGCTCTCACTGTCAGACTGCTAAAAAAGGCTGTCTTTCCTCCATGAAGGAAGCATTTCAGTCGTCATTCTCATCTCTTAATGGTCTCTGTTTCTCAACTACTGTTTCTAAAATGTAGTATCCAGTAGTTACTTGGCCAAATGCTGATTACTGTATATCCTAGTGGTGGTAGTCTGCAAGCCACTCTTGAACTAAGCAATGCTACTCAGATCTGCAGCCACCGAAGCCAATTCCTGACTTGAAATGGGTGGAGGCTCCACATATTCAATAAACTCAGGACCCAACAAAGAGCTTTGAGAACTTTCCTTCCAAGTTCCACAACAGCTGTGCCCACATCGAGATGGCACCTCAGGTTCGCAGCAAAAACTATCAAGCAGATTGGCAACTCCACCACCAGATATACAAAATTGGAACAGTGGTTCATGTATTGGTCTTGACAGTAAAGAACCACTTGTTTGACCAGATACGGGACTGTATATGCTGAAGGCACTGACTCTTGCAGCTGGTTGGAATAGGTATGGTGGGTCTTTAACTTCAGGCTGACAGGGAATGTCTTGATCACGAATCTTTTCATCAATCTGACAAGGCATGTTTTCCCTTGAACTACTATCCCTTCCTTCCGAGGATCTGAAAGAATTGGCATCCCCAAAGGATTGAGCTTCCTCTGAAGATCCTCCCGTTTTTTCTGTACTAGTATTCTCAAGAGCATTATTAGTTGTCTTACATCGAATTCCAGTGATTCTTTATAGAATTGTCCGTTCTTCCTTCTAAAAGCCTTGCAATTGCTGCCCATTTGTTTCCATGGAATGCATGAGCAGCAATTATTATCTGATCCTCTTCCTCTGCAGAAAGCATATACATGTTACTGCTAATCAAGAAGCATGACAAAACATCACAAGTGAAAAACTGTAAAGATGCACAGATATTAACTAATGTACACTAATTTTCTGCTGACGAAACAACAGATAAGTCCTAATCAGCGAAATGAGAAAATAGATTAAAAAAAGAAATTGTGAGACACTACCAAGCAAATAGTACAACCAACTTTTCTGCCCCACAATGGCAGCTGTTTTTTTTTTCCCCCTTCTTTTTTCTTTCTTATTTTTGGTTTCTCTGGAAGAAAAGGCGGAATATAGATGCATCATTCCACTAAAGAGAGTGTAATGAAACAAAAGTCATACAAGTCTATAAAAGCCAGGTGCACGTTGCTCGGCACAAAAGGACCAATATTGGTCGAGTTACGATGACAACTGTTAATTGTTAAACAAGGTTTGAAGCATGAAGAAACTAGCCAACTTTAACAAAAGTATGGCCAGTTATTTAAGCTTTTTTTTACCCTCATCACACATAATAACCAACCAAGGTATGCCATGCTGCAAAGGAGTTGCCACAACACAAATTAGATATCTTATATTTGAATATGATGTGAATCTAGCACCATTAGTTAATGGTGTGACCAGGAAATTGTTCATACCAAACAGCAAGGTGATCTTTGGTGCTTACCTTGCAGGCTGTTATTTGCTTAGTGTGCACTCATGTCATACATTTCCCTCAATCACAACTTAGCATCTTCTGTTGTAACAAATTGGCTATGATACCAATTGTTACTCCCGGAATTGATATTTGTGGAACTTGGCAATATGATGATACTTGTAAAAAAAAAATTGTTGTAAAGCAAACTAGTAATACCTAGACAAAAGAGTAATAAGAAATAATATGAGGATTTAACGGGGTTCGACCCAAACCTGGCCTACATCTATGGAGAGAGAACTTGAAAGAGCTTTATTAATAAACTTGATACAAAAAGATCTAACCTTCTTCTTGATCCCACAAGACTATTCATCTTCTCCTTGAATTTAAACCTACATTACAAGAGTATATCTTCTCTCTATACACCTTCACCTTACTCCTCTCTTTCTTACCTTCTTCTGATCTCTTTTACTTGAGATTGATTTACAATGCTGGGCTACAATCTTTATTTACAGGATTTTACAATACAACTCCAATTTGGACTGTGAAATAATCTTGGTCATTTGAAGCTTGAAAAATCATGATCAATCCTATTTTGAGTTGATCTCCTTGACCTAGAAAAATTTTAAATCCTTCAATTTTTAAAAACAAACCTTTATTGAATAGAATCTGAATCTTATTCGTACTCCTCCAAAAAGAAAACTCGTAAGCGCCTGAAAATAAAACTGATGTACCTTGATTTGTTTCTTCTGCTTCAAACCATCGTCTTCTCCAACTCAATTGGATTTTCTTGGACCATCATCTCTTCTTAAAAACAAAGCAAAATCCTAACAGTCTCCACCTTGACTTGCTTTTCAAACCTTTAGTAAAACACAATGAGATTTTGGAGTATTACCTTAATTCTTTTCTTGATTGTAACCATACCGTGAAGCTTTTAACTCTTGCCCTCTCCCCGGGGCCTTTGGTGAATTTACCGCCATGGCTTGGGCCATCTCGAGCTTTGCCCGAGTACACCTTTTCTCCTTCCCGCAACACTTTGACCCGGTTCACGTCTGATTGCAGTCTTCCTTGAAGCTCCGCCTCGTAATGAGCTCATTTCCAACCTTAAGTTTCCTTCCTTAACTTGTATAACTCCACACTTCTCTCCTTTCATGATTACCTGTCTCTTTGGCTAACTGTGACGATACCTTGTTGCACTTGAATCCCACATCCTTCTTTATTGAGCACTCTTATGGATATTAGATTATACTGTGCCTCCTGAACATATCAGACCGCCTCCAGAGCACATGTTGTCCCATCTCTTCCTGTAATCTTGACTGTCACAGTGCCAATGTCCTCGTAAGCTGAACCATCCACTATGTTCACAATCCTTTCCTCCTTTGCAACCAAAGAGTTGTTGAACAGCTTCTTATGGGAACATACTGTTGGCCCGGAGGCCTTCCTCTCTAGTTTTGATGATGATTAACTCATGTAGTTATGTTTACTAATAATCTTATGATTTTAGTTTCAGATCATGTAACAAGATATTAGTTGGTGATTGCTTCAAAAAGAGGAGTTTGGAAGCCTTCACTTGGTGATTCCCGAGCCCGAGCGTCAAGATCATTCATAGCCATGCTCGTTGGATCACGGAGTTTGGACCAAGTCGACTTGAAGATGAAGATCGTCAAGAAGACTTAGGTATCATAGAGTTTAGTGTGTTTTAGATCCAAATTGTAAAGCTTAGTATAGTTGATATGCTCAAGTGCACAACACACGCGTTTTATGTTTTGGTATTTTTAACAAAACATGTTTTATGGATTTAAAGTCAAAAACTTGATATATATATATATATGTTTTATGTATACTGGACTTATGTTCATATACATCATGCTTCAATGTGTTTAAATATCATGTTTTTGTAATTGAATATGTTTTAGGAAAAATCAGATTTCCTATTGAAAAATCCAAGTTTGATAAAATACAAGTTTTGGTTTTTGGTAAAATTTGCAAGACACAAAAATAGTTCAAATTGCTTGATATTCGAGTTGAAACTTTTATCACATGTTTATATATCAATGCAAAATGTTAAAACTATTTTTGAGGATTTTTATATATTTTACAAGATTTATTAAAATATTTTTAACATGATTTTCTGACCCAGGACAGTGGCTGACAGGCCAGGTCGGTCGACCGCACGGTCGACCGACCCAAGGGCTGGTCGACCGTTGCGGTCGACCGACGTGCACAGTTTTGTGCACGTCTGGCAGACACTGGGCCGGTCGACCGGACCAGAGAGCTCTGCTCTCTGTATCTGGGCGGTCGACCGGGCGGTCGACCGCAAGCCTGTCAGACTGACAGATCAGCCTAACGGCTCTATTTTGGAGAAGCCTATATATACCCCATTCTTGGGGGTTTTAACTAAGATTTTTAGAGCAAAATTTTTCCTACTCTCTGGTTTTAAAAATAAGTTTTCAAAAGTGTTTAAAGAGCAAAAAGATCCATCTTGTTTGTTTTAAAGTGTTTTGTCATTTTCAAAGAAAATAGGTTTTTGGGAATTAGTTTCTTGTACTTCATTTCTATATCAATTTGGTATTTTCTCAAGAGATTTTCTTTGATCAAAACACTTTTTTTCCACACTTGAGCTATATCATCTATCCTATTCTATTAAGATCATTTTGTTTGTGGAAAAAAGAGTTTGTGGTCTTTGTAACCACTTGTTGTAAAAACCCTTACTTTGATTGGGTTGCTCCCTCTTTGGTAGAGGTTGAGGATTGTGGTTTACTCCCTCTTGGTGAGGTGAAGTTGGAGTTGGTTTGTATCCCTCAAGTGTGAGGTGGATTGGTTGTTGTTTGGCTACGGGCCTACCCCTCGGTTGTGAGGCGGTGTTTGAGAGAGGAGTTCGGTACTCCCTTGTTGTACAAATCCTCCTCGGTGGAGGTTCCCTCGGTGGGAGTCCTCGGTGGACAAGTTAGTGGATTGGAAATCCTTCTCGGTGAAGGCGGGGACGTAGAGCTAGGGGCTCGAACCTCGAAACATATCCTTGTGTTTGCGTTTGATCCATTGTCTCTCTAACTCTCTCTTTTATTTGTACAAAGCATCATTCATTCATTCATATCATTCATACTTGTGTTGTGCCTTGCATTGTTTCATATTGCTATATCATTTATATGCTTGATTTGCTTGTGTGTGCCTCACTTGTACTTAACCACAAGAGCTTCATATAGCACCTCAACCCATATTTAGGGGAATCAAGAGGAGTTAGTCCAGAGCCCTTCACGGGGAATTCAGCTACACTTGTGTGTTGTACTAAGTGTGTTGCAAATTAGTTTTTAGCTTCCGCATTTAGTTTCTAGATTAGCCATATCACCTATTCACCCCCTCTAGGTGATTTCACATACATAAACTATACTACCCGAATCAAATTTTCAGCATTTACCTTGAGAAGTGTTGTCTTCAACATAAGAAGCCATTAATACTTCGGTATCAACATTGATTGCTACGCCTGCCTCCGCAGCTTGCCCCTTCTTCTTCAGTCACTTTTGTCGATACTTGCAGTCATTTTTCAGACCTTCCCTCTGACAAAAGTGACATGCCTTCGACGAGCCCGAACGTTTTCTTTCCTTCTCTTTCTTTTCTTCCCGTGACCACTAAACCCGACCCTTCCTGCTCCTCTTAATTTGGTCTTTTCCTAACTCATTAGATAAGAGAGTTGACATGACATTCTCAAAAATGAGTCTTCTTACCGTAGAGCATGGTGGTGACGATATGATTGTATGATTGTGAAAGTGAACTGAGAAGTATCAACGTTTTGTCCTCCTCGTCGATCTTGATATCAATAACTAGAAACTCGCTGATGTCCTTATTGAAAAAGTTTAGATGCTCTAATACCGTTGTCCCTCCCTTCATGCGTAGCCCATATAGTTGTTTCTTGAGGTACAGTTTGTTAGAGAGATTTTTCGTCATATACAATATCTCTAATCTTGACCACAATCATGTAACTGTTTCTTCATCCATCACGTTGTACACAACCTCTCTGTGAGATATAGTCAGATCGTGCTTGCCGCCTTTAGATTCATCTCCTCCCAATCCTCGTTTGACGTACCTGCGAGTTTTACTGACTTTCGCTGCTAGGTCTTGTGAAGACCATGTTGCACCAGCAATGCCTTCACCATTTTTTACCATAAACTGAAGTTTTCTTTACCACTGAACTTCTCGACCTCGAACTTTGTCGTAGAATTTCCTATCTTCGACATATCACCCGTCAACCTTTAGCTTTGATACCAATTGTTGTAACAAATTGGCGCTATGATACCAATTGTTACTCTTGGGATCGACGTTTGTGAAACTTAGCAATATTATGATACTTGCAAAACAACCTGTTGCAAAGCAAACTAACAATGTCTAGACAAAAGAGTAATAAAAAATAACACGAGAATTTAACGAGGTTCGGCCCAAACTTGGCCTACGTCCACGGGGAAAGAACTTGAGAGAGCATTATTAATAAACTTGATACAAAGATATCTAACATTCCTCTTGATCCCACAAGAGTATTCACCTTCCTTTTCAATGTAGACCTAAATTATAAGAGTATATTTTCTCTCTATGCACCTTCACCTTACTCCTCTCTTTCTTAGCTTCTTCTGATCTACTTTGCTTGAGATTGATTTACAATGTTGGGTTACAATCTTTATTTATAAGATTTTACAATATAACTCATATTTGAACTATGAGATGATCTTGACCATTAGATGTTTGAAGAATCTTGATCAATCCTATTTGAAGTTAATCTCCTTAATCTAGAAGAATTCTAAATCTTTCGATCTTTTGAAACAAACTTTCATTGAATAATCTGAGTCTTATTTGTACTCTTTCAAAAAGAAAACTCGTAAGTGCCTGAAAAAACTGCTCCATCTTATGTTGCTTCTTCTTCTTCAAATCGTATTCTCCAACTCAATTGGATTTTCTTGGACCATAATCTCTTCTTGAAAACAAGCAAAACCATAACATCTTCAAGCATTTATCTTCATTTGGATTGAAGTTGTACCCATGACATACTCTTTCAGTGTAGTTGTGTCTACTTCAAACTCAAATACACCTTGGGCACTCCTCGTCTCATGTCAAAACTTATTGAACATGTGCACAATTTTATTATCAGATGCTCCTTAAACAATTCTCTGGCCCACCATGTTCCTTTAGCACTGCTTGGACATTCACCAACTAGCCAGAAAAAGAGGCTTGAATGTGTTCAAGGCATAAGGAGAGCACAAAAGAGGAATTTTGGCATGGTTTCCCCACATTTCCCTTAAAAAATAAAATAATAGGAGAAGAAACTTCCTGGAAATTGTTAAGCATTTCACACACTAAGATATGATCTTTCATTTTTCAAAGTAATGATTACAACTTTAATAGGAAAGATATCAAAGCAGTATAGGAATATAACAAAACTTATTATCAAATAAAAAGTAAGGTAACTCATTCATTAAAGTTGGAGAACAAATATACATTGTTTAAATAGTCATACAAATTACTCCAAAAAATAGTCATACAACACGGAATGTATAGCATTTACTTTGGATGCATATTGAAAACATTTACAATTTAGAATAAATTATAGGGAACAAGAATTGTTACTCGTACTTTAGAAAAGATGTGGAAAATTTCTTCCCTGTGTGAAGTTGGTGCTACTTTTTGGTTTTAGAACCATCACATTAACATGTCTGCGGGGTGTGAGCTGTGTCCACATGTTCATGTATCATGCAAAGACCAAGGCTGTGTTTGGCAAGTGGATTTAGGAGGAAATAAAGTTTAACTCCTAAATCCATCCAAACACTCATTATTTGGGTTGGAGTTCGGTTTTGAGCTTTGTCTTGGAACAGGACAAAATAGCCCTTTTCAGGAATTGCCAATTCCAGCATTGGGCTGGAATTAGGAGAGTTGATTCAGCCCCAAAATGAGGAGGTTGAATTTGGACCAAACTACCATTATCCACATGGGAACGAAATCTCTCTCCATCTCTCATGGCATAATTTCAATTGTTGAGGGGTAAAATTGTCACATGTAACTTTTCCTAATTTTACAAACAACTTTTTACTTACTATTCACAACTCCTCCTTCACCTTTCAAATAACAACAAAAAAAAACTAATTCCTAACTCCTTCATAAATCTCTTCTCCCAATGCAACTAAATCCTAATTCCTCTATATCCTCTTGCCAAATAACAGCCCAAGGCTATAATTTTAGAGTGACCTTATGTAGTATAGCAGAGCCGGGGGCAGGGGGTGCGTCCCCTCTCTCTCTCGGCACCATCCTTAGACCTCACAGGCACACCGGCGTAGCACACCCCAGCCACAATGTAGCAATCCCCTCTCTCTCCCTCCCTCTCTCTCTCTCTCTCTCAATCTCATCCCCTCTAATCCCTGAAATATTCAAATCCTTAAATCCCCAAATTCCATCCCCTCTCTTGATCACACTCTCAAATCCCCAATCCCTCTTCCTCTGTCAATTTCTCTCGAGCCAACTCGTCGGAGACTCGAAACAAGGTAAGCTTTTCCTTTTGTTTACTTTAATGATCTATCAATTTATCAAATGATTTTATTCTTGTCAAGTATTTGCATTAGTGTTGCTTGATACTATTCTTTTCTTTTTTTCGTTTCGTTGCATTAGAATTTCATAGAGAGAACATATATTCTTCTAAAATCCTTTTATTTTCCCCTTCCAATTAGATCATCCTTCTAAGGCTGCGAAATGACTCAAAATGTAATAAGAAAGATTTAGTTGAGCCACGAATTTGAGAGGATGCACATCTAATCTTTCCTTTTTCATTTGTTAAATTTGATTGCCGGTATAATTTTCTGTTAATTGGATTTTGATTTATTCGCTTTTGTTACTTTTTCGATGTGATTGTTGGGATAATTGGATGATAAAAATAATTCTTGTTTTAATGATGATGCCTACCACTTTAGATTGTGTCAAAATCCTATTTTAGAATTAGAATCCCTTGTTTTTGGTGTAATCAGAGGGTAAATGGTCTGTGTTTGAATCAGATTTGTGTCATAAACATTGCTTCCATTTGACTACAAATATTTCTTGCCTCATTTTCAGATTTGTGCTATGAATATCATGAAAACTAAACTGTGTAACGGCATGATAGATCAATGGATGAATGATTGTTTGTAACATATATTGAATCTGATATACAGGATACTATTAGTAATAATGTAATCATGAAACGCTTTCAAAATATGTCAAAGTGTCGAGGTAGTTTGTAATTGTTATTGACATTGTTGTTATTTTATTTGACTTTTGCTTTTGGGGGGTTAGGGTTTTCTCTCTTTAAAATTTAAGGGATTCGGCTTGCATGCTATACATTTGCAGTTGGGGGTGTACTTCCATTTTATAACAACCATTTTTATGTAATAGAATATTGATCGGGAGTTTTCGAGTTTGAGACCTGTTCCGTTCTCATAGTATCTTGAAAGAAAATTATTATTATTTATTTAATATCATTTACAATTTTGATATTGTTGAGTGTCATTTTGTAAAACCCCCCGAAGTCTTGGCTATGCCACTGACCTAAGCCAACTAGGAATAAATAATGATTATAAGGCTATGGCTAGTAGAACATGGTGTAGCTTAAAGCACAAATGATGATATTATTGGCTACCCTGTATAAGAGGACTTTAGCTTTTGGCAGGTACAAGAAGGTCATGATTTGCCTACGCCTGCCTTATACCCCTTTACCAAACGGTACGATTGATAACTTGAGCTTCCTGTTCAACATAAAGACACATAAAGAGTACTTAATTCTCCTCAATGAACAATCTCCCATTTTGAAGCCGAAATGTTACTTTCCATTGATAAGCAACCATTTTTCTAAAAGCAAACACTAAGAAACTAAGGAGGCATAATATTGGATATGAGTAAGTTTTCTATCTTGATAAGTCGAACACAAATTGTGCAACATGTAACTAAAAAAGCAGCATAGTACTCTACTGTGCTTGGTTCATGAGGCATCTGCTACTTCTTAAACTATCCACAAGTGTTATACTTCCCCTACGATTCAAAACAATTTTTTCACTTAGAAGATAGAAAATCACTTGTTCCCTACATGCCATGTACTAGGATTGTGTGATATACATTGTTAACCCACGAGCTATCATCTTCACCTTTTTTTTTATGTAAGATTCTAAGACTCAGACCCTTCTCTTTCATATATTAAATCAAGAGTCTCTTCCAACTAGAAAACATAAGTGACATACATAATTCTAATTTCCGATCCAAATTTCCATGCCCTCAACAGTCCCCCAAAGATCATGTCTGATTACAAATGCAGCAACAGTTAGTGCAAAATGAAATTCAATGCAGACATTTTAAACTTCACTACCAATCAAATTTTACACAGGGTACCTAATTTTGAGGGCTAGTAAATGAAAAGGTACAACACTGTGCCCTAATTTCAAGAAGAAAAAGAAATTACCAGTGAAAGGCTTTCTCTTGACATTAGGAGCGGAGCTGGTTGCACCACCACAGCCTGCACAATTTCCCCAAGCGGCCGAGGATGCACTGCGCGATCAGTCTCCAGTTCCGAGCCCCCCACTTGCCCACCAGGCTGCTCAGTACCGCGTCCTCCTCTGGAGACCACGGCCCCTTCACCCTGTCCTCCGCCACCGCCGCTCCCATTGCTCCGCTGCAGCGGCCATTGGTCGAATCGTCAGCTCCAACCGCTATCACATCAGGGCTGCCTCCTTCTGCCGTCAACTGAATCGTAGCAGTCGAAGAATGGGAGCAATCGGCCTCGACAATTTTGTCTTCCTCCATCATGGATCACTGGGAGTAAAGAATTTGCTGCAAGGGCTTGGGCTTGTTTTCTTCGATTTTGTCCCGCGGGGGGGTTTTGGGGGGGGGGGGGGGGGGGGGGATGATGAGTACGGCCCTGCCTAACCGAAAGCGGATATTTCCTCCAAAACTGATTGGGGGGGGGGGGGGGGGGGTTGTGAAAAGCATGGGAGCGGATATTTCCTCCAAAACTGATGAAGGCACCCCACAAGTTATTACTCGCATGTCGTTATTGCGGTGGGAAACTAGGTGATAACGGAAAAAACAGGCGGTGACTGCGGTGAGAGAAGAAGAGGAGGCAACGGATAGAGGAAGAGGGGACGGCGGGAGAGAGGAGGAGGAGAAGGCTGGGGGGAGGAGGCTGTAGGGTGGGAGGAGAGGAAGAAGAAGAAGGGTTGCTCTCTCTCTCGCGAGCTCGATCTCTCTCTCACGCGGATGAAGACAGACAAACATAATGGACGAACAACTTTTGTGAAGGAATCACAGGAGAAAAACTCTCTTTGCTCGATTTTAAGAAGCGTGTCATTATTTTTTTTCACAATTTTCACTCTTGGTGAAAAGTCCAAAATGTCTTATTCTTCTTCCTCCTTTCTCCCTTTTTCTTCTTTCTTCCAATCTCCCTCATCCTTCTACTCCGCCGACCCCCACTCTTTGGAGCACCCCTCCTCCCTCCCCACCCTCCCCCCGCCTCCCCTCGCTCCCCTCTCCTCCGATCTCCCCCTCCCCGGCCTTCCCCACTCCCTCCCCCTCCGATCTCCCCTCCCTGGGGCATCTTCTTCCTCCCCTTCCCCATCTGCTCGCTTGGATTTCGGCTGAAATCCAAGCGAGTAGATGGGGAAGGGGAGGAGGAGAGGGCGGAAGGATGAGGGGAGCGGGAGGTGTATGTTCGGCCGGATTTTGTAGAACAGAGCTTCATCTGTTCGACCGAAATCTGATCGAACAGATGGGGGAGAAGAGGGGGAAGAGGGCGAGAAGGATCAGGGGAGAGGGGGAGGGAAGGGGGAACCGGGGGAGGAGTTATACCTTACTTCATAATTAATTACAATTATGTTACAAGCTCAATGTAATAATAAGTAATTAATTACAATTATGTTACAAGCTCAAAGTAATACCTTACTTCACAATTTCCTAAATTCATAAGCTATACTAATCATACTCTTGCAAATTTCCTAACTCAACCTACCCATAATGTTTCGATAATAAGTTCTACAGCACACATCCAATTGGGACGTAGCAAAAATCACTGAAAGTAGACTCTTATTGCTTACCATTGATATTATATGGACGTATTAATTTAAGCATTCATTCATACCTGACTTGAAAATATTGAGTTGAGAAAATTTATACTATACAAAACTATGAACCAGTTATGATATTTCAGCTAATAATTTCCATCACAACCAGTAAATTGAGACGCGAAAAACCATTAGAAAATAGACTTCTTAATCTTTCTAATGGTATGTTAATATTACAAATAGTATAGTATAGTATAATAATGTTAAATAGACAAAAAAAAAAATTTAAAACAATATTTCTGGAACGCTGTCTTTCCAAAAAATCAATGATATTTTCATTATAACTCTTATTTTAGACATTTAAATAAAACAAGAAATTTTTGTTGGAAACTAGACTTCATTAGCTTTCCAATGATATAATGATAGTTTAATTCAAATAAACAGTTCTAAATAATCAAAAACTCCTCAGTTGTGTGAAGGTTTTGCATCACAGCAGTTTTGATCAGTCTGTCGTATTTTAGTTATAACTCTTAACACAGACCTCCAATAAGAACACAGGAAGAGTCATTAGAAAGTACACAATTTCTTTCAAATGGTGTATAATATGATACTTTTTGTTCTTAAAATAACTACGAGCGAAACCAGAATTCACAATTTAAAGCTTTTAATAGATTTTGCACACCATTACAAGTGTGCTCAAACTATGGGATTATCAAATTTTTTTTAATATCTTCAACTAAATTGGAATCATAACCAGTAAATATTTTATTTAATTACATTCTTTCTATTTTTCACATAAAAATTATTCTTTTCCTTAATCCACAAATCTCTGTCCTTCATAACTTTTTATACTCGTAATTTTCCAATAAGGGATTATAAACTCAAACATTAATAACCATTTTAGATCCAACATCATTTTTTTAATTCCACAATAAAACAAGAGATCTAACAATAATTGGGTTCAAATTTTTTCAAAAAGCATCAAAGAGAATAAGATCAAGGAGACTCCCTCACATCCTTCTCATCGACGTTGTTCGCACACTATCGCTAAGTCTCCTGTTGCCTCCGCCGCCCCTAGCTACACGCCGGCCCTCGCTGATCGTGCCTGCTGCTACGACCTCTCTATTGACTAACTGGTTCCAAAAGAGGGAGAGATGGGAGAAGAAAAAGAGGGGAGAAAAACAATTAAAGAAGAAGAGTCTCTAAGGGGATTTTTGAAAGAATTGTGAGAGGATTTTAAAGAATTTCATTTGAAAATTGGAGAATTTTCTTCAGTAGGGTTTGGTTGAAAATGAGGGATGAATAAGAGAGATGACGGTAATAATTGAATATATATATATATATATATATTTTATATATACAACTCTATAAATATATGCATTTAATTCTTTTACAACTTCTCTCTTCACCAAAAGAAGTCATATTACCAAATCTCAACCTAAATCTTAGCCATTCATCACTTTCCTTCATGCACATCTACCACTCCCACTAAACTACTAGGAATATAATACTATGGTATTACATATGTATTTTGATTATATTTTCTTGTATTTACACAATATATACATATACCAATCTATTACATGATTTTACATACACAATTTTGTGTATAATTATCTATACTGGTATTCACACAAGAATGATTGTATTCGCACAATTGTGACATATGCATAACACAAACACACACACACACACACACATCCAATTTATCCCACTTTAAATTCTTCCAAAATTTTCAGAATCCTCTTCACGCTAATCTGTAATTATTCTGTTTAATTTCATAAATCTCAAAATTAGAATATTAAATTAAGATTTAATAATTGAGTGTTACACTTTTCCTCCTCATCTTTTTCTCACTCTAAAATCTTGTTCTCATGGATTTGCATACTTTTCATGAGTTGACCTTTTTTTAAGTCTTCTTTTTGAATTATTCTGTTTTCTTTTGAATTCGTAACTTCTTGAATTTCTTCCATTCTTTCCTCAAACTTCATGACTTTGTGAGTTGTATCTGTTTTTTTTTTCTTCATATATCTTTTGTAAAATATCTCAAATATAATTTGTTGTTGCACCTCCGATGATGTCGAAAATATATAATTTGTTGTTGCACCTCCGATGATGTCAAAAATATTTTCTTTAACTCCATAAAATATTAAGAAAAGAGCAAATCTATATCTTCTCTTTAAGTCGTCCAACTGGACACTTTCAATTGATGTTAATTTGCTCTAATCTTTTGCTATCCCAAAACATTTTTCAACAATATCTCAAATGTCTTGAGATCAATAATTCCTTCATGTTGGTACTCCAATCCTGATAGTTATCTTTTGTGAGATGAGGAACAACAAGTTGCATCAACTTATTAGCCATCTTCTTTAAAGATCGACTTCGAATTGTTTTTTGGGGACGATGATAATTAGCGCAACATGAGTGATGATTTTATGAATTTGATACCACTGTTGATATTTAATAAAGAAAATAAAAGAGGAGAGGAATGTATGGAGGAAGAAAATCAATAACTTATGTTATTGACTCTAATAATTTCTCATATAATTTCTCATAAACTTTGAGCTCTTTTGTGCTCTATATATAGAAATACAAACTCTCTGATCTCCTACTCCTGCACAAACTCTAATAACCGAATACTACTATTATTATATGAAAATTCATATAAATAGAAACTCTTACTATAATCATAATTATACTCTTACTCTCACAAAAATAAAAACTCTTCTAAATTGTTACTCCTAGTTTTACTAAACTTTGACTAAAACACTTTACTAACATGATTTGAAATTGAATTATATTTTCAATACTCTCCGCCTCCCCTCCTCCCCTTCTCCTGGCGACCCCACCTCACCCCCTCTACCTCGTCCCCATCTTTCCGCCTCATCCTATCCCGCCCCTCTCTCCGCCTTCTTCCCACCCACTCCCTGACTCGCCCTCGCCCTCGCCCTCTACTCCCTTCTCTTGCAAGACCCCCCCTCCTCCCTCAAGCTCAACCTCCTCCTTGAAGACAGTTGCCTACCCGCCTCTTCCCCATCGTCGTCCTCCCCTCCCTCAAGCTCGATCTGACCTCCCCCGCCCTCTCTCTCCTTTCTTTGTGCTCAATCTTTCTCTGTTAGAGGAAAGAGCGTCGTTAACGGACGTGTAACAATTTTCTTGCAAGTGCCAAACTTCATGGTAGCAATTTACAAGTTTGAAAGTTCCTGGTGTTCTTTTCAAAATGGTTGAAAGTTCAAGGTACTTTATTGAATTTTAGCTGGTGATCCTTAACAGTAATTATACAAGTATGTTTTGTGTGTTTCTAATCATGTGATTTTGTTATACTCCACTTTCTAATTTTGTTGTGTTCTGTTGGCAAATTGATTGTATGGGAAGTAACAAGACAAGAAAGAGATGAGGTCCATTAGGCATTATTAGCATAGGTTAAAGTTAATGCACATTGTAGCAATGATCATAGCAAACCATAGGCTTTTCCTTTCCTTTTCTTCCCTCTTTTTCCCTTAAAATTTTTATTTTGTGTAGCTGATGCTTATAAATCAAAAGATCCTTGACTTAAAAGAGATGTTTTTATGAGTTATCGTCGAGGACATGACGGGAGGCTTGATCTTACATGAGAAGTTCGAATAAACCAATAAAACAATAAGTTTACTTTGAGAATATCGTCGTTTTTCACATCACTCAATTTCTAATTAAAGAAAATAAAAAAAATTAAAAATGAATATTGTCTTCCAACCTAAATTCTCTCTGAAATTCAGATCTTGTGGATCTGGATTATGCAACACTTAACCAACTATGTATTTTAAGGAATTTTTTTAGAATTTGTGGACTTTATAGTGTATGTTCGTATGAATGTGTTTTTTCTCCTATGAGTTTGTGAATTTAAAAAGAAATAAGAATTCTTTGTTTTCTCATTTTGCTCCCATTCATCTCAGTTTCTTTATAGCTATTTGATTGGGCTCTAAGCCTGCACAGTTATTTATACAGTTTTATAGCTTTCAGTTAGCAGGCCCTTCAGTTATCGGGCCCGACAAGTTACCTGGCCTTTGAGCCCAGTCTATGTATTATATAACACAGAAATTGCACTTCAGATATTTTAATAACGAGTTTCTTGGTTGAGGTCTTGGAGTAGTTAGTGTGTTATTTTTATTAGAAATTGTCGTATCTTGCATGCGTTGAATCAGATATGAACATTCGACTTGTTCTTGCATCTCTTTGTACTCAAGATTGTTTCATTGAATTCCTATTAATATAATAACTCTCCAAAAAAAAAATTGCAATTGGATACGAAGACTGTTCTGATAAATATATTTATATATTATTGCAGATAACAATGTTCACTTCTTGAAAAGTCTGTAACTAATGCATATCATTTAGAATTCCCCTGATATCAGCAACCTGCAGATTAAAGCTTAAATATCTAAGAGAGTCAAAAACATGGAACGTCTTTCTTTTAAACTCTCTTTTAACTATTCAAAGTTCATATATACGGCCACCTCTCTTGGGAGTTGTTATAGCTAGCTAGCACTTTCCCTCACCTAATGAATCTTGAACAAGCCAATGGTTTCCTTAAACCAGATTTTAGTTATAGACTTGTAATTAAAAGATTGGTTAGAAAACTAAATTATCAATGTTAGGTCAAAAGCTAATCCAATATTAGAATGTTAATGATGTTAAATTCAGGCTTAAGACAGGGAGTTTGTTGGGTTTGAAAGGAGAGATTACTTGTAAACTAAAAACTTTCCGTTTACCTCCAGTTCATGCAAAAAGGTAGCATTGGTAGCTGACCAAGTCCCAACCATCTCCATCAAAAGGTAACAGGGAGTTGTCCATCTTGATCATAGAGATGAAGGATTTGACTGTGCTAAGTAGCTTTCTGGCCATCAATCACAATCATCTGATGCTATCTTTTTACCATCTATGATCATCAACCGCGTTGTTGATGTTTACGTGCAATTACTGTGAATTCATATGGTGGACTTTCATGTTACGTTCTTACATTATTCATAAAAAATACGAATTGTAGATGAATCTTTCAGAACAGAGAGGAAGTGATCGCGGGGGCTACTGAGATAAATTTCAGAGCCCCGACTTAGCTCACAGACGCAAGCTTGACTCTGTCCGCAGGCTTCTCTCTGATTGAAGACTGGTTTTAATTTATCGGATCGTTATTTAGGTTTGATAAAGTTCAGCTGATGTGGTCAGGTTTTATATATGATCAAATGCTGATACGGTCATCAACTGCTACTTAGCCTTGAGCTCAGAAAGAGTTCTAAATTAGTGGTTTATTCCTTCGGCCCCAAGCCAAATCTATGGGACTAAGTCATTATACGTACGCTCGACATGCCAACTGGAAGAAGAAAAATGCATTTTTTCTCAGTATTTTTACTCAAACAAAAGAATTCTGCGTCTTTATTTGATCTCAGAACTCACAGAAAAGTACAGCTAAGGTTGAACAACTATAACTAATGAGACTCAGACAATCGCCGGCCAGCAATCAGTCGCAGTCCCAAGATCATCAAGGATGGGACCGATACCTAAACTGCGAGTCGAAATGACCAAACTGGCACTGCTTCCCTTTGACAAACGAAGAATTGAAGCCATTTGCATCTTTTTTAGGATATTAAGGAGGATATATTTCAAAAGTCCAATCACCAACCAAGTCTATTTCGTGAGAGATTCAAACTCCTCTTATTATGACTCTCTTTTAAGAGAACTTCTGACAATGACTGATGAACTAATATTATTGTGCTTATCATTTGGAATAACTACCATCTATCAACTTAACGATTTGTACACGGTGGAAACGTGAGGGGAGATCTTACCCGCTGCAAATTTTCTACTAGTTTTCTAATCTCACGTGTTTCTTGAATGCTTCGATATGATTTAGCTGGAGTTCTTATAGCTCTATAAAAGGACTTCTAGGCTTCAGCTCGAGGTACAAGTTCTTCTTTCTCTGTCTGTTTTCTTGAGATATGGGGCGGTTCATGTTCTTGCTTGCATGTGTTCTGGTTCTCGTTGGATCAGGAGCTCATGCTGCAGTCGTGGAGCACACATTCAATGTAATCTAATGCAAGCATGCGTGCACGTTTCTTGTTTTTCATTGCATTTGGTGTTCTTGATCTCTCTAGTATCAATTTCTTATTGCGTTTGGTACTTTATTATGCAACTTAGCTTGTTTCCCTAATATCCTTTTAATGGAACGTGAGGAATTATATTCAACTGTTTTGCTTTCAAAACGAAGAAATAATCATAAGCAATGCATATTTTCATCGTTAATTGATCATGACTAAAATCTTGAGCGAAGAAGAGTATTTTTCAGTATAACAGTTAATAGTAAGCAAATTAGTATCATGTACCCTTTGTTCTCCACACTTAATAGGAATGAACTATATACTCATTTTTCTGGATAATAACAGCTTATGTCTATTTGCTTTCTTGTTGTTAACAAGAATAGGATTTTTGAATATAATGTGAGACAAAATATTGGCTAGAAGCAATGTTTTGTCCTTAATTAGCTAGCTGCGACCAAATTTTAAATATACGAAACATAAATTGAAATTGAAAGTACAAAACTAAGACCACCCATTTATCTAACAATACTTACACTGGAGTCTAGCTCTCTATTGTAGAGATACGGTTGACCAAATCACAATATATAACAACAAATCATATTAAGTGTTGCAATCAATGATGTTACCATGTTAACTAACTAGATTTGACTTTGAGATGTTTGATTGGTTTAACTAATTAGCCACTAATCTTGTACCTTGTTATCATTATGTCCATTAAAATAGAATACTTAGTCACAATTATGTGGACTAATTAATTCTGAGTTTTTAATTCTTGATGGTTAGGTGGGGAATCTGACAGTGCGACGACTGTGCGAGAGCAGAGTCGTCACCGCCGTCAACGGAAAACTGCCCGGACCGACGATCCGAGCTCACGAGGGCGACACCGTAGTCGTCCACGTCATCAACAATTCACCCTACAACATCAGTATTCACTGGTATAATCTTGTTCCGATCACTTCATTCTCCAATTGTCCATTGTCATGTTAATAAGCGGCATATAGTTTAGTTTTGAACTTGATGAATGACTGAGATGAATGCATATGCAGGCATGGGATCTTCCAGCTGCTCACCGGCTGGGCCGACGGGCCGAATATGATAACGCAGTGCCCGATCGTGCCCGGAAACAGCTACACCTACAAGTTCACCATCACCGGCCAAGAGGGCACCCTCTGGTGGCACGCCCACGTCTCCACCCTCCGAGCCACCGTCTACGGTTCCCTCATCATCAAGCCGAGGGCCGGCACCCACGCCTACCCCTTCCCCAAACCCTACAAGGAAGTCCCACTCTTGCTGGGTACGCTACTATGATTTCAACAGTGGACTCTGTTCACTTATCATATAACAATCGTTTGTTGATATTTTATTGATGATATATAAATAAATGTGCAGGCGAGTGGTGGAATGCCAATGTGATTGATGTGGAGAATGAGGCACTTCTCTCCGGTGGCGCGCCCAATATCTCTGACGCGTTCACCATCAACGGAAGGCCCGGCGATCTCTACCCTTGTTCCAGTAAACGTAAGTACTCTTAGAATATGTATGTGTCTGAATTCAGAGAGAAGGCTAAAACTTGACGGTATGCTTGCAGATACCTACAAGCTCGAGGTGGTACAAGGCCAGACCTACATGCTCCGTGTCATCAACGCTGCACTCAATAACCAGCTCTTCTTCAAGGTGGCCGGCCACACCTTCACAGTCGTTGCAGTCGACGCCAGCTACACCATGCCGTACACCACGGATGTGATAGTCATCGCCCCGGGCCAGACTGTCGACGCCCTAATGGTCGCCAACGCGCCCCCCGCTCGCTACTACATGGCCGCCAGCGCCTACATCAGCGTGTTCAATGTGACATTCGACAACACCACCACCACTGGCATCGTCGAGTACAAATCGTCCGCAATACCATTGAAGACGCCTCCGGTTATGCCGATCATGCCGGCGTTCAACGACACGCCGACGGCCCACCGGTTCTTCACTAGCTTGCTTGGTCTGATCAAGCTTGGTATCCCTACTGTCCCTCTACAAATTGATGAGCGCATGTTCGTGACGTTCGGGTTGGGCCTGGCAGCGTGCGGCCAGGACCAGCCCAAGTGCCGGGGCCAGGCCCTAGCTGCCAGCATGAACAATGTGTCATTCCAATTTCCGACCAAAATGTCGCTGCTAGAGGCCCACTTCAAGAACGTCGCCGGGGTGTACACGCCTGATTTCCCGAACAAGCCGCCGGCGGTGTTCGACTTCACGAACCCGGCCGTGAACGCGAACCCGGCGCTGCTGACCACCGTGAAGGGGACCAAGGTGAAGAGAGTGAAGTACAACGCGACTGTGGAGATGGTGCTGCAGAACACGGCGATACTGGGGATCGAGAACCACCCGCTGCACCTCCACGGTTTCAATTTCTTCGTGCTGGCCCAGGGGTTCGGGAACTACAACGCGAGCGCGGCCGTGAGGAGCTACAACCTGGTGCACCCTCAGGTCAGGAACACCATTGCGGTCCCAACTGGGGGATGGGCCGTGATCCGCTTCCGGGCCGACAACCCAGGTGCGCACAGAGTTATTCTGACCCGTTTCACTTTTTTTAGAATAAAATGAACTCAAAAGTCCAATTTGTTTGACTTGGTATCTTGTGATGCGTACAGGTGTATGGATTATGCACTGCCACCTGGACGTCCACCTGCCGTGGGGCCTGGCGATGGCCTTCGAGGTCGAGAATGGGCCCACACCGGCGTCGACTCTTCCTCCGCCGCCACCGGACTTCCCTACTTGCTAGGAGCAGCAGCGGAGTAAAGCAGGGAGTTTTATGTGGACGTGCATCAGAGTGAAAATAACTGTGAAGAAGCTGATCACAGAGGGAAAAAAAAATAATAGTGGAGAGTCTTTCTTCTTTAATTCTTTCTCTTTTTAATTTAGTTTTATATTTTATTTATTTTGTTGTAAAATTGAATTTTCTTTATACAGTGAGCATTTGCACGTGTCAGATTTAATTTGTAACTTTTATTGTGAAAATAAATAGAATTTCTGAATTTGTGTTCAAATGGGCTTAATTTGACCCTAAATTAGATTTATGCGAGCTTCAGCCCGGCAACGGGGGAATGTAGTGCAGGTATTATAGAGATATGACTGAACTAATCTTTTTATAGCAAATCATTTTATAAGTTCTCTAAATTTTGATTGTATCACCCACTTTCTCACAAAATAATAATCTTATTTTTTTTTAATAAATTTTTTATAACTAATTAATCTAGATTGGAAGATATATTTATTTAATAATTAAATAAAAATAAATTTTTTATTTTTTAAAATCTGAAAAATTTAAATAGAATGTTCATAGTTAATTTTTTTTTTTTTTTTTTTTTAAACGGTGAACCAAACCAGTCCCCTACGATTTATTAATAAGACTTTAATGAAAGCATTTCAGAAAATACCTAAACAACCGCCCGACCGCCCGACCTACAAGGTTACATCAAGCACAAGTCAGTTGCAAGGAAGAACAAAAACAAAAGAAAACCCCAAAATTCCCTCAAATCGGAGAAGCCATCTCTAGAAGATATCGGAATAACCCTGAGGCAAAAGAAGCAGAAGAAATAAGGGGTCCGCTGAGCCGCAATCACTAGTCATCTTTGTCACTGTCATCACCAGAGAACAACAATACCAGAAACAATTGGCAAACCCGAAAAGCTCTGATACCACTTGTTAGAATCTCAGCAGCAGAGATCAACAACACCAGAATCATTCACCAATTGCACGAACAAGCAAACAAAAAAAAAAAAGTGAGAACACAGAAATTTAACGAGCTTCGGCAATTGCCTACGTTCCCGAGAGAGAGAGAGAGAGAGAGAGAGAGAGAGAGAGAGAGAGAGATCTTATTTAATCAATCAAATACAATATACAAACAATAGAGGCAATACCCTCTTTATATAGCCACAGAGTTTATAAAACTAAGAAAATCAACCATTCTGAATTCAGATTCAGAAATACACTCTGAATCTAATTTGAAAACTGCCCAGAGATCATATGTTGTCGACAGGTTCTGGCTTGCCGACAGACTAAGCCAGTCTGCACAACATCCGACTTTCAGAAAAAACCTGCCAACAGTCGAGATGACACGTCGACAAACAAACAATCTGTCATGTCTGTTGATACGTATCCACGTATCTGCTGTATTTTAACACTTCATGTAAACTTCGTACTAACACCAAGAAGTTAAAAAAACTCCACTATTAAGATTTTACACTCTCATCTCACAAATTGTATTCTATCTATGGGCCAGATTATGATTAAATCTTATTAGATTTACTAGAAGATCTATTATAAACTAATAGAACTTAAATTTACTTTTTTTTAAAATTGAATTTGGATCTAAACCAAAAAAGTTAAGTCAGATTCAGATTAGATTATCAGATAATCTCTCACTCTCACGCGCGCACACACAAAAAGAAGAAGAAGACGAAAACATTCACAAACAAGATATTTGCGTCATGTTTTACGGGAAATGTAAGAGTATGTCTATGTCTATTTAATTTGTTCATCTTGACATGCAATTGGAAATTTTCTCAATAATAAGTACCGTATTAAATTATAAATGTTATAGCTAGATAAATAATACCAGACAACATAAAAAGACTAGCACCGAGTTAGGCCTGACTCACTGGTAAAAAAATGAAAGTCGGTTGCGAGGAGTTTAAAGTTCAAGCTCGGTTCTGACCTATGTTTCACAAAATATTGAAAAACTAACAAAAGATGTCGATTAATAGAATTGCAACTCAAGCCAATCATCCAAGATATAATTGTGTCATTCACTAATTATAATCACAGATGCTACAGGAAACACAGCTTTAGAAGACAGAAGGCAGTGGATCATGATATAGAACCATGATCCAAAACATTAAGAGATTTTTATAAAGACTTCATATAAACAGCAATTAAGATAGACTTGTGTCTTTTCAAAAGGGTTTGAGACCGAATTTTTTCCCACTCAAATATCAACATCCGACATTCGAATACAAGATCCACTTTGTTGAAAGGTTATTTATATTATTTTAAGTATTTTAATAATCAAAAATCAAATGTTTTAAATATTTTTTGCCCATGCATCAAATATGAAAAAAACGGACGGACTAAATAGTGAGTTGGTTTTTAACGGTGTAAAATATTTGAAACCTAAAAAAAATTAGTTTGTAGGAATTTTTAAATGTTTAGATCATAATCAAATGGCCGGATCGAGAATTTGTATGTCTAAAGATATAAATCTAATCAACTCATTACTTTCGACCGTCCATTTTGCGCCGCTTGATGTAGAGGTAAAAAGTATTCAAAACACTTGATTTTTGATTTATAAATATTTGAAATAATATAGATCAACTTCAACAGAGTGAATCTTATATTCGAATATCACAGGATTGTAATTGAGTTGAAAGGATTCGAGCTCAAATCGTTTTGGAATGACTCGTGTCTACCTCATTATGCAATATCAATAATTTAATCTTGGTATATTTTCTAATTGATTTGATTCCTTGATGAAGTCTGTCAAGAAGCACATGACCCTCTGATCTAGACCACGTGAGTGTGGACCCAGTTCAATGGCTTGACCTTATACAAATATGATGATTGTCGTAATTATTTAGTTTGCTACAGTTGCTTCAAATAATAGCCTAATTTTTTCACAGTTAGATTCATTTTATATGGGCTTTAAATATTTTGGCCACTTGAGATTTTATATGGGCCTTAATTTTAAGTTTGTATCAAAATCTCCATGCTCTTTCTATTCGGGCCAGCGGGCTGCAGCATGGGCTTTCATGTGGTATTTTGTAATCTGTTGTAATCTTTGTGAATTTATTTTGTTCCATGAATTTGTCACAGATAATCACAGTAATCAAATTAAACCAGATAGTCACAGTAATCAAATCTCAAAGAGTGCAAATTTGAAGCATAATTGTAAAATTCTATACAAAAGAAATCCAATGTATATGATGAAAACAAGTGTAGTCCACAATATTCCTCACTAATGATCCTCAAACTATTCCTCCGCTAATTTTCTCTGTATTCTGTAAACAAAGAGTTGAAGATAATTAATTAGAAGGCCACGGGAGCGGGAGCTGACGCATCCAATTTGCTGACCACCCCGCTAGTGACCGGACCAGGCGCGACGCCAGAGCCCAGGAGCTCAGCCATGGCCCGACAAGGGTTGGCCCGGTGGGCCTGGCACAAGTCTGGGAGGAACACACCTGTTTACATCAGAAGCCCATTTAAATCATTATTGGGCCAACTGTAAGCCCATATACATGCACTGATT
Source organism: Agave tequilana (assembly GCA_038442645.1). Classification (NCBI taxonomy): domain Eukaryota; kingdom Viridiplantae; phylum Streptophyta; class Magnoliopsida; order Asparagales; family Asparagaceae; genus Agave; species Agave tequilana. Next base: position 15,812 of record JAVJIF010016719.1, on the reverse strand, counting down.
TAATAATTAGGAAGGCCCATCGATAGCCCACTGGATGAAAGCTGATACTTACGACAATATAAAGAGAAACATGCTACGTAGTACTAATAAGCTAAGCTAGTTTCATTTACGTACTACTTGATATGAAAAGGTATGCAGCCAAATGATCCATTCCTTACCTTCGCCGGCGGCGAGATTGAAGTAGAGATCGACGATGTTGGGGCAGTTGTTGTGGCACTCCGGCGAGCAGAGCTTCCCGGCGAACTGCGGCTCAAGAAGAGAATCGGAGGAGATGCCAACCGAGTGACGGTCCACCCCGCAGGCCTTCACGCACTGGTCCGTCTCAATGTGATCCCTCCTCCTCTCCGTCACCACCTCAGACGTCGTGCACTGGTGCTCTCCTGGCTCACCGCTCTGCCCATAATTACTCTCCAAAACGCAGCGCTTGGAGGCCGAGGAGACCGCGAACGCGCACAAATCTTGCGGCAAATCCTCGCATATCACACCCGCTGCATAAAAAAGTTATATCACACGTAAATACTTCTTCTTCGTTGAGAAGCAAACAGAAGTAAAATGAGTGAGAGAGATGGCAGATGTTGTTGCGTACCGAGCGCAGAAGAGACGAGGAGGGAGAGGGAGACGAGGAGGGCCAAGGGCAACTTGGAGGCCATTGGGGGAGGGAGTTAGGGCCAAAGGAATGAATAGGATTTGTGTTGGTTGAGGTTTTGATGACAGAAGAGAGCAAATGGGTGGAGTTCGTATAAAGGGACAATGTGAAGGTAAGGCCAACGACTTTGAGACTTTTGGCAAACGCGGTTCTACTTCGGTTAATAAATCACACGTGTCAGCCACCCATTGGCTGCCCATGCGTTACAAGTCACAAAGAATGGGTCATCACGCTGTAGTTTCTTTTTAAAAAAAAAAAAATTGCGATTTCATTCTTCAATGCATTCATGGGTATAACGCTCTCTAATATTTGATGTGTTAAAGTTTTGGGCTTTAATTAATTGATGAAGATTGCAAGAGAGAAAAGAAATTATTGAAGATTTGATGTAGTTAAAATTACAAACTTATTCATAACATTTATTCTTATAATTAAAATTTATCCCACCAGTTTTATATTAAATTAAAGCTAAAAATATAAATTAACATTCAGGAGAATATTAGGGGATAAATACTCTGGGCCGACAAACATTTGAACAAGAGCACTGAAAGCCCAGTCCAACAGTGTACAACTGGGCCTAAAGCCTGCTTTTTTGCTTCTTGTTCGCCTATCTATTTAGATGAATAAATGTGTGCAAACATATAGGTGCATGTACACACACGTGTACACGTGCATGAATGTCACATGTGTTGTGTGTGTTTGTGCGCATGTGGTTAGGTTTAATCATCATAGTTCCTTGATTATCTTTGTGATCCATTATTCCTTGTTTCTACATCATTTTTCAGCAAAACAATTAATCCACTCGGGCTCTTTGAATTTGTTTCTATCTTGGAGATCCTTCGTTGGGAAATTTTTTTCAGCAAAACACTTAACCTTACAAACAATTAACCTTAAAAAGTTTTGGGAAAATTGTTTTTGATCTCCTGTGAAAAGATGCTCATGTGAAAAACTCTCTCAAGTTTCAAATCATGTGAACTAAGTCCCTTGATCAAAATTTAATGTGAACAAGTTCTCGTCTCCACACAAAAGTCCATTGCATTTTATAAATATCCAGATTACCTTTCATTTTGATGCCTTGACTGAGTTGATTTGAGTCGCCCGCATTAATACTTGTCATGCGCTATGCCTGGGCCAGCTTGGAGGCTTTTATTTCTGTCTACTTTTATCTAATTTCCATCAACATTTAGGTGGATAAATTTTTTACATTGATAATTTTTTTCATAGATATTTTCTTTGCAGGGATGCTATGTTTTGTCCACCCTCAATAGATGTTAAATGTGCATTGGATTCCCCAGAGATTTGCCGTTAGCAATTTATTCATAATTAAAAAATTATTCATAACATTTAAATTTTTATTTATTTATTTTTAACTTATAAATTTTATACGCCTCTAATATTCTGTCTCGTTCTCTAAACTTCTATCCACTTTTTCAAAATATTTTCACTTTCTTAAATATTTTGTCCACCTTGTCAAATATTCTGTCCATTTTCTCTATTATTTTGTCCACTTATTCCAATATTTGTCTACCTACTTTAGAAATTTAAAAAATTAAAAATAATTGGTAAATGTGGTCAAAAAAAATGAAAGATTGACAGAAATATAATAAAGTAGACAGAAATTGAGTAGCTCGATAGAATGAGAGAAAAACTTGGCATGGTTTTCTATTTCATAATAATATCCCCATTTTATTTTTATCTCTCTAGAACATCTAAATCTCTTCATGACCAAAGATATTCTTGTCTGTTGTTTATTTGGTCAAATGAGACAGAACATGGTAAAGTTGGACAAAAATTTATAAAAAAAGACAACAATTGACAAAGGTATACAAAAATATAGAAAGTTTGACAGAAATTTATAAAAGTAAATAAAAATTAATAAAGATGGACAGAAAGAAAAAAGATGGACATAAAAATAGACAGAAATTGACTAAGACAGACCAAAAAAAAAAAAAAAAACTGGGCGCGATCTCCACCCCTGTTACCCTTGAGTCCGTTGAAGATTGCCTTCATTCTCAACAAATTATTGAGAAAGTGGATAAATCATTCATAAAGTAGCCAAAATACTATAGTAGGTCGATATATTATTTTCAAAACGTGGACATAATATTGAAGAAGTCATATTGTAGAAAGTAGACTTAATTTTGGAGATATAAAGTTAAAGGAAGTGGACATAATATTAAAAAAAATTAGAATATGTAGACAAAATATTAAATAAAGTGGACAAAATATTGAAGAAAGTGGACATAATATAAGAGAAGGTGGATAAAAGTTTGGAGAACATAGGCAAAATATTAGAGGTGTACATAATTTATAAGTTAAAAATAAAAAAAATAAATATATGTTATGAATAATTTTCTATTTGTGAATAAATTTCTAACGGCAAAACTCTTGGGGAAAAATTTCAATGCGCATATAGAATTGGAAAGAAAAATTAGAAAAGACCGGACAAAAATATAGCATCTATGCAAAAAAATTTATCTCTGAAAAAGAATATCAATGCATAAAAATTTATCCACCTTGAGATGAATAAAAATTAGAAAAGAGTGGACAAAAAAAACTCCAAGCCGGCCCACGCGCTTGCACCTGACGAGTATTTAATGCCCATCACACGGGCTGCTTAAATCAACTAAGACAAAAATATTTAATCAAAAGCAATATAGATATTAAAAAAAATTGATGAGGACAAGGACATTTTCACTTTAAATCTTGATCAAAATGTTTATTTACATGATTTTAAACTTCAAAAAAAATTTCACATGATCATCTTTTCACGTGAACTCAAAGACAATTTTTTCAAAGTTTCTATCATGCAGCACAATTTCAACTTTGAAAGAAAACACTAGATGAAGGTTCAGCCTGAGGAACAATTTCATTGACAAGGCCCTGTTTGGATGCCTGGAAGTGGGTGGAAGTGAGAAAATAAATTTTTTTCTTTTTGGAAAATAAGAATTTGTGTTTTTTCTGCTATTTGGATGGTAGTTGAAAAGTGTAATTGAAAATTGTAATGTTAATGTGAAAGTGGAAAGGTTGATCACAAAGTTGATCGTAAAATAATATTAAAAAGATTAAGTATGAAAAGAAAAATTTGGACTGTAATTAGAATGTAAGTAAGATTTACATGACCACAAAATTAACTGTTTTGAGTTATAACTTATTACAAATGAGATTTACATGACCACAAAAATAAATGTAGCACCTTGAAAGTGAGAAAATTGTTGTGTAAAAGGAAAAAGAGAAAAGAAAAAGGGATTTTTCGTTTTCTTTTTTCGGTGTTTGGATGGACAGCAGAAGCGAGAAATGACAGTTCTCACTTCCTTACTACCGCCCACTTCCTTGAATTCAAACAACCACTTTCAAGCCAAAACTTCTGATTCTCATTGTCCCTCGGGAAACTCAAAGGTAAAGCTTCTGTTTTATTTTTTACTTGTCTCATTTTTTTATTCTAAAATGAATAAGAAATGGAATTATTGTTTGTTTTCTCATTCTCTTTTGATCTGGGCAGACTAGATAAAAAACAATCGCTATATGAATCTGATTTGGAAGCGCCACTTCCACATATCTGTGGGAAGAGAGTGTAAAATCTGGATGACAAATTTTTTTTAACTTATCAAAGAAGATAGTGCAGAGATCAGAATACAACAATGCTTGTAGAAGTCATATTCTCAGCTGAAGATAGAGGTCCTGTCGACTGGCTGGTCGACCAGCCATTCATAGACGCGCACAAAGAAGTTGCAGTTGACCACTTGGTCGATCGCCCAGAGGAAGCAGACAGCAGAAGATAGCGGTTAACCGCTCGATTGACCGACTGTAGTGTCAGAATTTAACAGAGAGTTAGCTCTCTGCGCGTTTGCCTAGCAATTGATCAGGCGGTCAACCGCAACAAGGAGCTGGTTGACCGCCCGATCGATCGCGACACGTGCTCTGGGTGTGGTCTGCAGTCCTATTGTGATTCTGTGTTTGTTTCTGATCCGAATTTTGATCTACAATTTTCTTCTATTCAGGGATTCTCTGACTATAAAAAGAGGATTTTGTCTCAACTATTGAATACTATAACTGATTGATTAATAAGATATCTCTCCCCTTCTGCTCCGACGACGTAGGCAATTGCCGAACTTCATTAAATTTGTGTTTTCACGTTCTTCCCTTTGTTTGTTTGTGCACTGATGTGTTGCAATCCTCTGGTGTGGGTTCCCCTCAATAAGTTGTATCAGAGCTTTTCGGGTTTCGACGGAGAGTTTTATTCGGGTGGGGCAAATCGCTTTGAAGACTTTACGGTTTCGTTCAGAAGTAAAACTCTGATCAGGTGATTAAATCGCTTTGGAGACGAAGGAAAGAGGATGGAACAGGTGACCGTTGATAGAATGAACGAAGATGAATCACATCATAAGCCTACGATAAATTCTAGTGACATAAATCCAAGAGATTACAACATGCGAGTGTCGACAGATTGTAGTTCACGAGGGGAAGATGATGATTCATGCTAAGGAGCAGGTTTCCCACACTGTTTCCTTTCGCTTTGCACCAGCCCTTCTGCACCGTATCTCATGCTGCAACTCATATGGGATGGTGTCTTGACGAATGATTTCTTTGAAACGATCAAAAAGATTGTTTCTTCAACATTTGTAATTCATGCCACCACATTAGCTTTTTACAGAGTCTATACCATTTGTTATTTGGTGTGCATTTGATTATGTGCAAATAGTGTTTATTCTCAGTTGGGTTCTAATAATTTTGTGTTTATACTCAATCGTTTCCAAATGGTTGCCGAAAATCACCTTAATTGAGAACATCCTACTTTTATCATTATTATTTACTTCTATTGTCTACTTCCATGCCTGCTGGTTGGCTTAGAAAAAAGACGTGCGCGAAATGTGATATTCTTCAGGGCTGTTTTCCCCCTCTTATTGCAAAGATGTTTATGCTATTGAAAATAGTGAAATATTGCATTCTTCGAGCCAAACACAACTTAAAATTTCACTAATATTGTACATAATTTATTTATAGAGACATGAACCAAGTATCACACCAAGACATACAACGATCAGTTACCAAACGATATTGCTTATTACCTATTTATAATACATGAACTAAGTATCACACCAAGATCATACAACGATCAATTACCAACCAAGCGGTAGACTGGAGTAGCATGGAGATGGACTGCCCTGGGCATGGAAAATCCGTACTTTTCCTTCATGTCCAGTTCCAAAGGCGAGACACCATCGGGAAGTTTCCAATCGAAGCAATGCACAAGTTGCGCCAGCACCAAAGGCACCATCAGCAACGCGAAGCTCATCCCGGGGCAGTTCCTGCGCCCCGAACCAAACGGAAGAAGGCTGAAGTCCTGGCCCCTGACATCGATGCCACTGTTTTCAAACCTCTCCGGTATGAACTCCTCCGCGTTCTTCCATAAGTTTTTGTCTCTTCCCATGGCCCAGACGCATACCATCACATCAGCCCCCCTGGAATGTTGTATCCAGCAAGGGCTACATCCTCCTTTGTGTGGCGAAACACGAATGCGGCTATTGGTGAAGCCTGAATGATTCCTTAATCACCATCGAGAGATATGAGAGTTTGGGTATGTCAGACTCCTCCACTAGGCGGTGCATGCCCACGACGTTATCCAACTCTTTCTTGGCCTTCTTCATTACTTCGGGATGCCTCAATAGCTCTGACAGAGCCCAGTCAATCGTATCAGGAGATGTGTCCATTGTGCCTAGAAACATGTCCTATAGCAACCAATCAAGTTCAACATCAAATTGTAGGTGTCACTGTAATAGAATGATAAAACATCTTGTGAATAAGAGATCTGAGACATAAATCTGATTTGCCATAGGCTACTATCTTTGTCCACAAAAATGGTCCAACATCAAATTTGTGAGTGTCGAACTATGAGGAATCTTTTAAGGTTGCTTTCTTATCTCAGTGATATGAAGCATCCATCTATCTCTTGGAGTCTCATTTTTCCTTTTCCTAAGTTGTCTCTTATAGCACATTTCAATCAAAGTGTGAGATCAGCAATATTTGATCAACTTAAGTATTGATATCTCAAATAATTTAATAAGAAGATAACTCCCATTATCTCCCCAAGTCAAACATGTGTGTCTGGTTGAGGTTTTTTCCTACTTGTGACATTGACAGGTTTTTATTTTTTGAAAACAAAAGTTGTCTCTGGATAAGTTTTTACTTACTTTCTTCCAAAACATTGCAACAAAAGACTACAGAGGAAGGCTCAGCCATGTAAAGTTTTTGTTATTATTTTTCTTATGATTTAATTGTACAATTAAATATTTTTTTATTTTATTTTTAGACATAGAGTATAGTAGGATTTGAACCTCAGACTTCTTATTCATTATAAAGAGGTTTTATCATTGTACCACAGTGATCCTTGCACACTATTAAATGTTCTAATTTAACACAAAAAACCTAATGTACAAAAGACGAGATTATGAATCAGAATTTATAGACAAATTAATATTAAAATTAAGACAAAAATTGTATAAAATAGCTCACACATTCTTTAAAAATCATAAAAATTTATATATTTCTATTTTAAATGCAAGTGTATTTGTAAGGGTAAAAAAAACTAGTAACAAATGATTGTATAATGCCTAGTATCTTCAAATTTATTGTTCATGTTGTGGTAGTTAAGATTGAAATAACCATTACGTGAGCAGTATGAGTTCCTTACCAAAATTATTGCCTTGACGCCAGTCCGATCAAGCTCTAGTCCCAAATCCTGATCATTCATGGAATCCAACATGATATCAACGAAGTCATTGTGCTTCTTCTTCCCTTCCTCCCTCACCCTCACATGCTCGTCGACGATCTCCTCGAGAAACCCATCGACCTGTTCCCTCACCGCCCTCGCCCGTCGTCTCAGCCCTTGGAGATCCAACAAGCCAAGCCAAGGAACAACATCATTCAAATTGAAGGACCCCAGAAGCCGCATCATCTCGTGAATATGCTCGCTGAACTTAGCCCCGTCCATGCTCTCCCCCTCCGTGCACTTCCTTCCCATCACGATCCTACACACCATGTCAGCAACGACCAACCGCACCTAGTTGCTCGCGGGCATTAAAAAAAAATTAAAGTAGCGCATTCATCAACACAAGAGCAAAATCTTAATACCTTGGCCGTGACATCAACCACAGCTGGAGCCTTAGCTGCATGCTTCAATGACTCGACCAAGTTTCTGACCTCATCTCTTCTGATGAACTCGTGGGAGTCGAGCTTGGCCGAGCTGAGGAGGTTGTTGACGCATAGCTTGCGGAGCTTGCGCCAGCGGGGGCCGTACTCTTCGAAGATCAAGTCTTTGAGGCCGTAGGAGAGGATCTCTGCGGCCTCGGTGATGGGCCGGTTGGCGAAGACGGTGTCTTTGAAGACTTGCTCGGCGAGAGCCGGGGAAGAGATGAAGATGGTAGGGGTGGAGCCTAGACGGAGGTGGAGGATGGGGCCGTAGGTTTCGGAGAGCTTGGCCACATCGCGGTGTGGGAGAGGGCCAAGCAAGTGGAGGTTGCCGATGACGGGGAGGGGGTGAGGGCCCGGGGGGAGGTGGTGGCCGGAGGTTCGGGTGGATTTTTGTAGGTAAAAGAAGAAGAAGAATGCGGCAAAAAGCAAGAATGCAGAGAGGAAGAGCATGGAAGAGAACATGGCTGAAGTTTGGGATGGTAAATTGGTAGCTAGTGCTACAACTTGAGAGGAGGGATAGTGTGAATGTTGGTAATTAAAGCAGCAATGGCGTATCATCTTTCCATCTTGGCGGCTGAATTTTATAAAAAAAAACTCATCTTGAACAAAATAGTTGATCGCTGTCCCCTCATTCTTATTAAAAAATAGCAGATGAAATAATTTATAATACAGAGCAATGAAGAAAAAAGAGAGAACTTTAGAACACATGATAGCTCAGAGAGACTCCTCAGCTACAAAAGAAAAGTAAAAAGAATGTACATAGATCAAAGAAGAGTGTGAAGGACTTGGGACACCATCTTACCCAAATCCTTATATACCTAACCTAAGACCATCCTCTAGAGTTACCCAATTGTTCGACCCAAATCCCAACAATCCCTCCTCGAACAAAGAGTCTCCCCTGCAAGGAAGCTATTACCCACACACACGACTAAGTTCGAGGCATGGCTCTGATACCACTTGAAGGACTTGGGGCACCATCCCAAAAGACTTGTCTTTTAAGTGGAGTTGCTCAAATCCTTATATACCCAAGACCATCCCCACTTCTAGTCGATGTGGGACTATTTATTTGACCCAAATCCCAACAGAGTGAGAGGTGCATCAGAGTTGTCAGCCTGAGTACTCCTTGGCATCCTCGCTGTCCGCATGGTCATGGTAGCTGGGCACATTTGGGTCGACGAGACTAGAGTGTCTGTCCTTGAGAAACTCTACAAAATATTGACGACTTTGTTTTTGATACACGGAGAAAGTAAACTTATTCTCATATCCGAAGTGAGTAAGCTTGTCCACAGAGCAATATCAGCTAAAATAAAGATCTATCAGAAGACCAAAAAATCCACTAGTTTCTTTCCTCCAAATGACCAAGCATATGGATACTGCTATCAAACACCCATAACCCAAAGTCCCGATGAGTGATCCTACATCTAACACAGCCGATGGAACATCCTTCACGACCAACGGTCTGTCGCCAATGTTAAATCTACGGAGGAAGAAGCCCTAAATCCTCACAGGCTTACAACAAGTTATAATTTAAAGATGAAAAAAATTATAGTCCTCTATTTTTGTTTTTATATAGAGAAATACTTTACCTGCATGTTTATAATCTACACAATTTTTTTACACAAGAACGATACATGTGAGTCTCGTTATCATGAAAAAAATAGTATTCCACCAGTGTTATTTCACATTTTTTTTACACAAGAACAATACATGTGAGTCTCGTTATCATGAAAAAAATAGTATTCCACCAGTGTCATTCTTTGTGTAGAGAAGAGTGTTAAGTCAGAGGGATCACCAAGCATAATTGAGTCACAAGATATTTTTTCTTTAATCTGCAGTAAAAGAGGAGTTTTTTTGAACTAAGGGTCATATTAGGCCACGACTCCTTGAAGGTAATTTTGTAAGCCCGCGTAACTTTCTTTAGAATAAAAATAAATAAATAAATAGAAACAGATCTATGTTTGGTTTCCTTACTTCGGTTCACTAAACTAGTAATAACAGCAGCGTTCATGCCTTAGCCTGCTGGTGGGCTATTTATAAGCTCCAGAGGAGTAAGTATCCCTATAAATCATCAAAAACTGTTAAATAGCCTGTAACACCTGTCCGGTGAGACTAATACAATCTTCGACGAGGCTAGGCTAGCTTCATCGGAAGCTAGCCAATAACCGTTCGCTTAAGAGAGTCATGATCCCCTAATTATCTCCTCTAAATGAGTAATTTAATGGGTGTAATCACCAATTAAAAGAAACAGTTAATTCCACTAAGGGCGTGTTTGGATGTAAGGAATCCGAGTGAAGTGAGGAAGTGGGGAAGTATAATTGCTCATTTCCCTATCTATCCAAACACCGGAAAAGGAAAATAAGAAAACTCCCTTTTCCCTTTTCATCTCTCTTTTACACAACCATTTTCTCACTTCCAGAGTGCTACAGTTAATTTTGTGGTCATGTAAATCTCATTTATAATAAGTTATAGCATAAAACAGTTAATTTTTTGGTCATGTAAATCTCACTTGCATTCTAATTACAATCTATTTTTATTTTCTTAATTAATTTTTATTTTAATATTATTTTGCGGTCAACTTTGTGGTCAACTTTTCCATTTCCACTTTTCATTACCATCCAAACACCAGAAACGACAAAACATTTTCCAAACCACACTTCCCAATAACCATCCAAACACCAGAAAACTTACTACTCATTTCCTTTTTCCTAAAGGAAATAAATCTTACTTCCTACTTCCTCACTTCACACCAATTCTTAAATCCAAACAGACCCTAAGTTAGTGGGAGGAGACTGGTAACAATCTATAACATCTGTTCGGCAAGGCTAAAATAACCTCTGGCGATGCTACGTTAGCTTCTGGTAACGCTAGCCAACAACCACTGACTTTTAGGGAAGTTTTGATACCCTTGATTATATCATTTAAATAAGAGATTTAATGGGTGTAACTGACCATAAAAAAAGGCTATTAACCCCCACTAAGTTAGTGGTTGTCAGCCCACAATCCCGCTTAGGGGTTTGAAATGATCAACAGAGCTGAAACTTCGATAGTTTGACGAAGCTAACATTACGGGGAAGTTAGACTTTCTAGCTTTTGGCGAAGCTGAGCTTACGGCGAAGCTAAACTTCAAGCTTCTGGCGAAGCAAGCCAGTTTAACTTCTGGTGAAGCTAACCAGCTTGGTGAAGTTAGCCCATTAGGCTGAAATAATGACTTTTAGGCTTATTTAAGCCTATTTAAAGGTGTATTGATTCTCTTTACTTGTAGTTGGATTAGTAAGGTCTGGATGATTGCTCTACCCATCATGATTTGATGCAAACCTGACAAAGTATAAACTGATTGTCAAGTTGTCTACGACTCGTCTTTAAAGTGTCGCGTTGTACAAATCAGCTAGAGAGCTATCTGAAATTTTGTCTTTTAGAAGTGCCAACACAAATCATGTTAACTAAAGAAAAGCATTTACCTTGAAGATTCATGTCCTTTTGAGAGATAATCTCTGTTACTGTAGATAGACAAGGTTTAGGTAAAGCTGGATCTATTTCCAAGCATCCATTGCTAACAATTTCATTGACAAGGCTCTAATTTTCAAGCCAAAAATTCTTATTCTCATTGTCCCTGCTTCTGTTTATTTTTTTACTTGTCACATTATTTTTATTCTAAAATGATCAAGAATTGGAATTATTATTTGTTTTCTCATTCTCATTGGATGTGGGCAGACTAGATAAAAATCAATCACTATTTGGGCATGTTTTGGAAGCGCCACCTGCACCTATCAGGAGAGGTGGCATTGAGAAATCCAAACAGCTTGATTTATACTCTGTTTTTTTATTTATTTCATTAAAGTTCTTTTTAATGAAACATCACGGGTTCTTTTCTCTTGATTTTACTCAAAAAAAAAAAGTAGCGATTACTCGAGAAGAAACTAACAAAAAAAGACAGCAACTAGAAAATTGCAGCAGAAAGCAAAACAGAGGGTCTCTTGAAAATTTTTGTGCCGGCTTTAGCAAGCAACGAGACGAAGGAAAGAGGATGGAGCAGGAGGTTGTTGACAGAATGAATGAAGATGAATCACATCATAAGTATACGATAAATTCTAGTGACATATATCCAAGAGATTACAACATGCGTGTGTCGATAGATACAGGTATGGTGCAATCTAGGCCTTGCAGTTCACGAGGGGAAGATGATTCATGCGAAGGAGCAGGTTTCCCAAATTATTTCCTTTGAGCTTTGCACCAGCACATCTTTTTTACGCTGCAACTCATATGGGGTAGTGTCTTGATAACTGTTTTCTTTGAAACGATCAAAAGCGTGGTTGTAATTCATGCCACCACATTATTTACAGAGTATATAACATGGTGTGCATTCGATAATCTCAGTTCTGAGAATTTGAATATGTGCAAATAGTGTTTATTCTCAATTGGGTTCTAACAATTTATTGATTATACTCAATCATTTCCAAATGGTTGCCGAAAATCACCTTAATTTGAGAACATCCTACTTTTATCACGATTATTTACTTATATTGTCTGCTTCGATATCTGCAGGTTGGCTTGGAAAAAAGATGTGCACGAAATGTGACATTCTTCAGATCTGTTTTCCCCCACATACTGCAAACATGATTATGCTATTGAAAATATGGAGACATTGCATTCTTCGTACCAAACATAACTTAAAATTTTGCGAATATTGTCCATTATTTATTTATAGATACATGAACTAAGTATCACACCAAGACATACAACGATCAGTTACAAGACGATATTGCTCATTACCTATTTACAGATACATGAACTAAGTATCACACCAAGATCATACAACGATCAATTACCAACCAAGCGGTAGACTGGAGTAGCATGGAGATGGACTGCTCTGGGCATGGTAAATCCGTACTTTTCTTTCATGTCCAGTTCCGAAGGCGAGACACCATCAGGAAGCTCCCAATCGAAGCAATGCACCAGTTGCGCCAGCACCAGAGGCACCAGCAGTAGCGCGAAGCTCATCCCGGGGCAAATCCTGCGCCCTGACCCAAATGGAAGAAGGCTGAAGTTGTGGCCCCTGACATCGATGCCACTGTTTTCAAACCTCTCCGGTATGAACTCCTCCGGGTTCTTCCATAAGGTTTTGTCTCTTCCCATGGCCCAGACGCATACCATCACATCGGCCCCTCTTGGAATGTTGTATCCAGCGAGGGCTACATCCTCATTCGTGTGACGAAACACGAATGGGACAATTTGGTGAAGCCTGAATGATTCCTTAATCACCATCGAGAGATAGGAGAGTTTTGGTATGTCAAACTCCTCCACTGGGCGGTGCACGCCCACGATGGTATCCAGCTCTTCCTTGGCCTTCTTCATCACTTCAGGATGCCTCAATAGCTCTGACAGAGCCCAATCAATCGTATCGGGAGATGTGTCCATTGTGCCTAAAAACATGTCCTGTAGCAACCAATCAAGTTCAACATTAAATTGCAAGTGGCACTCTAATACAATGATGAAACCTCTTTAATGTGAATAAGAGGTCTGAGATATAAATCCTATTTGCACGCTACTATCTTTGTCCACAAAAAAAAGGTCCAACATCAAATTTGTGAGTGGTTGGACTCTGAGGAATCTTTAAGGTAGTTTTCTTATCTCTCTGCTGTGAAGCATCCATCTATCTCGTGGAGTCTCATTTTTCTTTTCCTAAATTGTCATTTATAGCACATTTCCAATAAAGTGTGAGATCAGCAATATTTGTCAATATCTCAAATAATTTTAATTAGAAGATAACTCTCATTCATATCTCCACAAGTCAAGCATGTGTGTGTCTAGTCAAAGTTTTTTTTTTCCTTCTCTCAGTGAGAAGATAGAAGGGTGGCTCAGCATCTAAAGTTTTTGTTATCATTTTTTCTTATGATTTTAATTGTACTATTAAATATTTTTTTTAATTTTTTATTTTTGAAACATAGAGTGTAGTAGGATTTGAATATTCTAATTCTCCTTCTTCCTCTCTCAGCTCCCCAATCTTTCTTCTTTTTCTCTTTTCTCTTTCTCATTGATCAATCAATTTCACATCGATGGTGACAGTATACTAGTATAATGTCTAATATCTTTAAATTTATTATTCATGTAGTAGTTGAGGGTGAAATGACCCGTTACGTTAGTAGTTTGAGTTCCTTACCAAAATTATTGCCTTGACGCCAGTCCGATCGAGCTCTGGCCCCAAATCCTGATCATTCATGGAATCCAACATGATATCAACGAAGTCCTTGTGCTTCTTCTTCCCCTCCTCCCTCACCCGCACATGCTCGTCGATGATCTCCTCGAGAATCCCATCGATCTGTTCCTTCACCGCCCTCGCCCGCCGCCTCAGCCCTTGGAGATCCAACAAGCCAAGCCAAGGAACAGCATCAGTGAAATTAAACGTCCCCAAAATTCGCATCATCTCGTGAATATGCTCGCTGAACTTAGCCCCGTCCACGTTCTCCTCCTCCGCCCACTTCCTCCCCATCACCATCCTACACATCATGTCAGCAACGAGCAACCGCACCTAAATGCTCGAGAGCATTTAAAAAAAATATTATATTATATTATATTATATTAAAATAACGCATTCAACACAAGAGCAAAACCTTAATACCTTGGCTGTGACATCAACCACAGCTGGAGCCTTAGCTGCATGCTTCAATGACTCGACCAAGTTTCTGACCTCTTCTCTTCTGATGAACTCGTAGGAATCGATTTTGGCGGAGCTGAGGAGGTTGCTGACGCATAGCTTGCGAAGCTTGCGCCAGCGGGGGCCGTAATCGTCGAAGATCAAGTCTTTGAGGCCGTAGGAGAGGATCTCCGCGGCCTCGGTGAAGGGCCGGTTGGCGAAGACTGTGTCTTTGAAGACTTGCTCGGCGAGAGCCGGGGAAGAGATGAAGATGGTAGGGGTGGAGCCTAGACGGAGGTGGAGGATGGGGCCATAGGTTTCGGAGAGCTTGGCCACATCGCGGTGTGGGAGGGGACCAAGCAAGTGGTGGTTGCCGATGATGGGGCGGGGGTGGGGGCCCGGGGGGAGGTGGTGGCCTGAGGTTCGGGTGGACTTTTGTAGGTAGAAGAAGAAGAAAAAGAAGAAGGCAAGAGGCAAGAATGCAGAGAGGAAGAGAAGAGAAGAGGATGTCATGGTTGCAGTTTCGGATGGAAATCTATAACTTGAGAGGATGGATATGGATAGTGTGGATGTTGATAGTTAAATAAGCAATGGAGGGTCATCTTTCCCACCTTGCTGGCTGAACGATTTTTTGGAAAGAAAATTTTAGACAGCCTTAAAAATTTTAAGAAAAAAATTCATGAGCCTGTCATTTTGAAGCTGATATTTTTTCACTGATACGTTAAAAGAGAGATTTTTCTTTCTCATTTTCTGCTAAACAAAAAGTGTTATCTGAGAAAAAATCAATGAGCTCCTAAATTTCAGGAAAAAAAATCAAATTTCAGTACACTTTTCCCCAAATAAACAGACCCAAGTAAAATGATTGGCTTCTATTTTATTAAAGAAATAAGTTATAACACAAAACAATAAAGAAGAGAGAGAAAACTTTAGGATAAATTATACATCAGAACAATAAGCTAAAGAGAGAAAACTTTACGATATATAATAGTTTAGAGAAAACCGTCTAACTACCCAAAAAAAAAAAACTAAAAGAACATGTCCCCTTCCCCTTTTACCCACTTTGTTTACAAAAGTTAGTGGCTCAGAGAAGAGTGAGAGGTGTATCGGTGTTGTCTTGAGTACTCCTTGGTTTCCTGGTTATCTGCCTGGTCATGGTAGCTGAACGCGTTTAGGTCAAGGAGGCTAGAGTGTACATTTGAGAAGCTCTAACAGAAAATTGTGGACTTTGTTTTTTGTATCGGAGAGAGTAAACTTATTCTAACATCCGAGGAGAGTAAACTTGTCTAGAGAGCAAAATCAACTAAAATAAAGATCTATTAATAAAGATCTATCAGAAGTAGGGGTGTC
>JAVJIF010016718.1:0-122390 GCA_038442645.1 Agave tequilana | reverse complement strand
AACAGTGTTGAAACTAAAATCGATCAAATTGGAGTACCGAAAGGTTAAATCAGACAGTACACTAGTATCGGGTTCCCGGTCCAGGTCATGGCTTATTCTATGACTGAGAATCCAGATTCGATACCAAATAATATAAGCAATCACAGCCTAAAAATAAATACCGGAAGAAAATTGAAACAATATGGTCGAAAAAATCGGGACACGTATCTGGATACGTTTCCGGGAACGGGGTGCTACAAGAAGTTATAGGGATTGGCTCAAATAACCATGAATGGAATATACCATTACAACTTTACACCCGCTTTGTCTGCACTGGATGGCAAAATGTGAACTGGCTCTTTGGAGCGAGAGTTTCCACTTGTCGATCAAATAATCCTGCAAGTCTGCGTTACCTGGATCCAACCGATCCAACACGGGGACTCAGGGAAATTGGATGTTAGCGCGCTTGGGTAAGAAGCCCTGGGCTTAGCCTTCAAGACTTTCTGCTTAGTTGGAGGCGAGGATAGTATAGCTTCACTGCCGGACTTAGCTTCGCATGGCGAAGTTGACATAGCACATTGTGCTTGAGCTTCGCTGCTGGAGGTGAAGCTCACAATGTAGTAGGATTTAGGTTCACATTGCGAAGCTGCCACAGCACAAGATGCTTTAGCTTCACTGTTGGAGGTGAACTTAGCAATGTTGCGCTTAACTTCGCACTATGAAGTTGTCATAACATAAAGTGCTTTAGCTTCGTTGCTGGAGGCAAAGCTAGTAGTGTAATGCTGCACTGGCGCTTTCATCGAAGCTAGATTAGCTCCGCTGCTTGGCTGGGTTGTGCTAGCGCTCGCAGGAGTCAGGTAATAGCATGTAGGAGTCAGGTGTCAAGTAATAGCATAGTGGGCATCACTATCGTATATCACAATACAAGAAAATAGTACCAATACAGGAGATCGGTACGAATACAGAAAAATAGTACCGATACAGGAGATCAGTATGAATATAGAAAAATGGTACCGATACAAGGGATCAGTACGAATACAGGAAAACAATATAGTTTAGAAAAATAATATAAGTAAAGATTTCAAATTCTTCACATCTATCAAAAAAGAATAATAGTCACATTATCAAGCAGGTAAGCGGGCAAGAAAGTAAGCGAACATCAAGCGGAGCTAAGTAAGCTGGAGTGGAGCTAACGTACAGCACTAGACGCCATTACATTCGGCGTGGTTTCAGTTCGCGGCATGGCTAAATGCACAAGATGGAGTGATGCATGAATGCTATACTACTGTGCGTGGCGAAGCTGCACTCACGACGTAACTACTCTCGAATAGAGTTAGCGGCAAAACGCCGAGCACAAGGTCCGCCATACCAAATTTTGCTAGAAGACCTGATGGTCTGAACGCACTCCCTCTTTCGAGAAAGTGGGTGAATGCCCAAAGGGCTGAAGGGCTGGAAGGCCAAGTAAATACTTGCAGAGATATTAGTACCAATCACGCAAATATACATGGCAGAAAACGTAGCGGACAATACTGGCTAAGCGATCAATCAAGTGAAGTTATACAAGCTGGAGCAAGGCTAGCATACAACGCTAGAGGCTATCACACTCAGTGTGGTTACTGCTCGTGACAAAGCTAGCACGGTGGTCTGGTGACGGTAATCCACTTTGCATCACCTGTGACGAAGCCAGTCACACGATATAATTACGTTCGGCCGGAATTAGCAAGAAAGCGCTATGCACTTACTCACCTACCAGGGGGAGCATGAGAAACCTGATGGTCTAAACTCACTCCCTCTTTCAAGAAGTGAGCGAGAGCCCATAAGGGCTGAGGGGCATAAGGCCAAATATGTACCTACATGGTTAGTACCAGCACTTGCACCCATATAATATTAATTACACTATTACAAGTTTCAAGATACAGGATACAGTACATATCCCCAGTACAATTACACATGTCCACCAAATACAAACATACATCACCAATACAATACATCACACAATACAATGTACATGTTTGAATTATATATACAATTACCAGTCAAAGCGGGAAAACCCCAGAAAAAGAGGCTATTATTGGCGAGAACACTCGCCTAAATCTTCAAAAAATGCCGCAAATCCTAGAATTCCCGAAACATGTGCACACGCGACAAATATTTTAGTATATATATATTTATTATTTAGAGAGAGCTATAGAGAGAAAGAAGAGAGAGTTTCAGGAGAGAGAGAAAGGGAAAATAAAGGAGAGAGAAGAGAGGGGGTTGTTGCCCCCCAGCAGCTCATGACCAGGCCAGGGGCTTAGCCTTGGCCCTGGCAATGTCGGCCCCAGGTGGCCGTCGGCTAGGGGTGGCTACACCAGCCACCAAAGGAGGGGGAGAGAGGAGTAGGGAGTTGATGAGTGGTGGTGAGAGGAAAGGGGAGATGGGGTTGGTGATGTGAAGATGATGATGTTGATAATGGGGAGAGAGTGATGGTGGAGATTGAAAAACACCTAGAGGGGGGTGAATAGGTTAAGTGCTAATCTAATAAACTAAATGCAAACTAAGTGCGCTAAATGCGGAAGCTAATGCAAATGTTGCACAAACTTGATACAATACAACAAGTGTAGCCGAATTCCCCTTGCGAGGCTCTGGACTAACTCCTCTTGATTCCCTTGAAATGGGTTGAGGTGCTATGTGAAGCCTTGTTGGATGAGTATAAGTTAGGCACACACACACAAGCAATCCAAGCAATATAAAATACACACAATCAAGCAAGCATATAAGAATGAATAGCAATATGAATAAATGCAAGGCAATATGAAATATGCACAACACAAGCAATGTACAAGATATGTATGCAATGAATGAATGATGCTTGCACAAAGTAAAGAGAGTAAGGTTAGAGAGACAATGGATCAAACGCTAACACAAAGATTTATTTCGAGGTTCGAGTACCCAACTCTACATCCCCGCCTACACCACGTGTAGGATTCCCAATCCACTATAGGAGTACCAAACTCCTCTCTCAACCTTACAAAGCCACCGAGGCTATACAACCACAATCCACCTCTACCGAAGAGGGATACGGCCGTAGCCAACAACAACAAACACCTCTACCTAAGAGGCTCACAAACCAATCACCCGATCACCTCTACCGAAGAGGGATACAACAAGAATAAGGGTGTACAACTTAGAGGTTTACAACAAACAACCTCAAACTTTCTCTTTCTTTTTCTCTTTTCTTTTTTCACAAAAACAAGATCCTAATAGTTTAGGATAGGTGATAGCTCAAGTGTGGAAACAAGGTGTTTTGGAAACCAGCAACAAAGAAAAACTATTGGGAAATCACTTGTAAATGTTAGAAAATGAAAAACAAAACAATCTCCCAAAACCCTAGCTTCTTTGATTTCCAAAAACCCAAAAACAAATAAGATGAAATCTTTTTGACTTAAAAACTCTTTTAAAAACTCTTTAAACTCTTCAGAAACTGAAAATTTTTAGCTCAAAAATTCTTCTTCAAAACAATGGAGAAATGGGGTATATATAGCCCCTAGGAAAAACTAGCTGTTAGGCTGATGTGGCGTCTGACCAATGCCGGTCGACCGGCCCGGTCGACCGCCAACGGTCAAAAATGTGACCGTTGGGCAGCAGCGGTCGACCGGTCCGGTCGACCGAAAATTCCCGAGAGCAGAGCTCTCAACCCGGTCGACCGGCCCGGTCGACCGTCCACTGTGCCTAACAGACGTGCACGTCTGTGCACATCGGTCGACCGGCCCCGGTCGACCGGCCCTTGGTGCGGTCGACCGGTCCGGTCGACCGTACTGGCCTGGCAGGCACAGTGCAGAACTGCACAGATACGGGATTTGAAAATAGGTCTTTTCACTCAATAAAAATCCCATAAATTCACAGTAAATCCACTAAATAGTTTTAATCACAATAAAAACTGTTTTCTAAAAATATGTTTTCTAAAACTTATTTTTCCATAACTTCACAAAGTACAAAAACAAGATATTTTGAACTTATTAAAGCATAGTGTGTATGGATATGATCCACTACACAATCATAATGAAATATCTATGTTTTTGATATCTAGCATATAACAAGGTTTGGTTTAAAGGATATGCATGATAGAAATACCAAAAACCAACTCTTGTATTTTATCATAAACAAAACTTGTATTTATCATACTAGATTTTCCAAACATGAATAGGATAGTCAAAATAAGTTTGTCTATAAGTTAAGCATGTATGTATAAATAGAAAACATCTACTATACATATAAATCTTGAAAACTTGTTTTGATCAAACTATTCATGAAACCACACATCAAAACATAAAACGTGTGTGTTTTGTGCACTTGAGCATATCAACTAAACTAAGCTTTACAAATGGATCTAAAACTCTATCTAAACTAGGATACCTAAGTCTTCTTGTCGATCTTCCATCTTCAAGTAGACTCGATCCCCAAACGCGTGATTCTCCAAGTGCAAAGGTATGATCTTTAAGCTTTGGCACCGGAATCAACATGAAAAGCTTCTAAACTCCTTGTTGAAGCTAATCACCAACTAATATCCTGTTAATGATCTGAAACTTAGAAACACAAGAATATTAGTAAACATAACTACATGAGTGTTGATCATCATCAAAACTAGAGTGGAAGGCCATTGGGCCAACAATCTCCCCCTTTTGATGATGACAAAACTCATGGAGTTATATATGCATGGATTAAAGATAAGCTTCAAGGAAGCTCCCCCTTAACTCATGCATAGGGATAAACAATAAATATATGCAATGAATATTAAACATGAAACATGCATATGCATAAACAATAAATGGTTCTAGATATCAAATGGAATATTCAAAACAAAATAAGCTCTAGATACCAATTACAAAACAAACTCTATAAATCAATTAAACTTAATATTCTTGAGATTAAAACATAATATATGCATATAAAACATAAGCATGCATATAAACACAAATACTTCTCCCCTTTTGTCAATCATCAACAAAGGGGTAAACAATCAAAACCATAGATAAAATGAGGGGTAAAAATCTTTCTCCCCCTTTTGTCAATCAAAACAATGCAAACAATGTTTTTCTTTTTGTCTAAAACAAAAAAAAAAGTCAATAAGGGGTGACTACAAACATGATATCAATTAAAAAATATGTCAATGAAGCATCTTGATACCAATAAACAAGGATCAATATATGTATATGCTATATACATTCATGAAGAGGAAGACGCTAAGTTAGCTCCCTACACATATGCATTACATGAAGAAGGATGACAAGCCCCAATTCACATACACATATTATGTAATGAATAAGAGGAGATGTGAAGCTCCCCTACACACGTATATCATATAAAGAAGAGTTGTCAAGCTCCTCAATTTATAATATACTCAACATGAATCTATATGTAAGAGAGATGTTAAGCTCTCCTTGCATATAGGAAATACAAATCAAAACTTTGAATATTTTCTTTTAAACAAAATTTTGAAAATACCAATTGTAATTAAACATAACAAATTACCAATTGTAAAACAACATAACAAATTTTGAATGTCTAAACACAAATTTTGATACCAATTGTAAGAATATATTTCATTTGAAAAACATATAAACAAATATGATGTTGATATCATATGTTCAAAATAATAACTTTTGATCATAAAGAGTGGGAGTACAAATACCAATTGAAATACAAAATCAAATTTTCTCCCCCTTTATGAAAAACAAACTAAAGACATGCATAGTCTTGATAACAATTTAAAAGTAATCAATTTAAACAAATTGAAACTCAAGCACTAGCATAAACACAAACATATATATGTATGAAAGATAGATACCAATAGAAATTGATATACTTGGAATTTAAAGCATACATACATACAAACATATATGAGTATACAAGAAGATCAAATTGATACCAATTGAAAGAGTTCAATGATACCAATTGACATAACAATAAGTTCAAGTGTATACATCATATTATCTACCACCCAATCATAATTCAAGTTTTAAAGATTTTCAATTTAGGGCATACATGAACATGATCTCCCATCCTACCGCCCTTAGATGGTAGGGGTTTTCAAAGATAGATTTGAAAATGTAGTTTTATTTGAAAATCTCTACCAAAGTGAAGAACATCGCAACTAGTTAAATGGAAAACTTGTTACTAGTACGAAATCCTTCAAGCAAGGAATAAAACAAAATTGTTTTTCATAAACATGAAATTCACATCATATCAAACACTCAAGTTCAATTAGGCATAAATAAGACTCATGAAAATAAAACATGAGCAAGCAATAGATGTGAGTGTACAAATAATATGTGAAGATCATAATCATGAAAAATATTTCATTAAGCTCAATTTTTTCTTTAAACACGAAATCATCAAAACTATCTAATCTTCAAGGCATATGTATGTCTAATACAAACTAACGTATACATACATATCCAAAACATAAAGAGTCCACAAGATATATGCATTAAGGCACGTGGCTCAAAAAGGATACTCATGTAGTCAATAGTTTGTATAAGATGGACATATACATGAAGTTAAATATAAATACATAAAAAAAAACTTGAAAAACTAATTTCATTAAAAACAAAATTTCATTTCAAGGTATATGTATGAATTGTCAAACATGAAGTATACATACATATCCCTAAACACAATTGAGTCCATATATTATATAGATTTGCATGAAAGGCAAATGACTCAAGGGGTACACATGTATATCTTAAAGTTTGGCAATACAAACGTATACATGAAGTGAAACACACAATCATAAAACAAATCTAAAAATGGAATACAAGTTTGAAATGTATGAATCATCAAAACTAGACTATACTAACACATCTAATGGGTTCAAATAAGCAATCAATTCCAACTATATATAGATTTATTTGTAGCCCACTCTATGTACAAGTATATAACTAGTCTTAATGAAAACTAACACTTAAACATATATTCAAAACATGAAGCATCAAAAACACATATAAAAGTCATCATGGAAAACTAAAACATGATTATTATGTAAATTCACATGTATTAGATTCATGATGTACATTATAGCTTAAACATAAGTGAGAAACACTAAGTATGGGATCATATAAGCATGTGTATCTCAAATACTATACATGTATGTCAAGGATCTAATAAACATGGCATATACATACTAATCCATAGACAATAAAAACATGCTATAAACAATGAATATTAAAAGCATGTAAACAATAAATGGGAGTAAAGGATTGTTACCAAAAACCGAAGAAGCAACTCTCCTTGTCTCCAAAGCATGGTGGTCATCTCCACCAAATCTTCCCTTGAAAGTGATGCATCCAATTTGATTTCCATGAGGTCCGGAACGCATCCATTCCAAGGTGTCATCACTCTCACGTCATGTGAGAGCCCACACCTACATCATAAACAAAAGGAGGGGTGGTCTTTGGTACCCATACTCTTTTGGGTCCATGGGGGTTAGTATCTTCTCTAACCCAACCAAAATTCTTTGCTAAATTAGGAGTATGTAATCTATCATAGCAAAATTTAGCAAGGTGGGCCCTTACGTCCACAATGTGTACATGTGTACACATGAGCATACGTGTGATGGTGTCCGTGAGGAGCATGTGTATGCCGTGGAGGGTGTGCATGCATAATAGATGGAACTTTCTTCTTTCGAAACAAAGTTTCCAAACGTGTGTGGTTCATGGCACATTGGCTCATAGTGGAGCCCAAACAATCAATCTTCTTCTTAATCAAACAAATATCATCATTAATTTTAGAAGAAGTAGTGTGGCATGCAATAGGTGAAGTGTGTGATACTACCCTAGCATGGCAAACATGTGCATCAATTTTATTTTGTAAAACAATATTTTTCTTTAACAAATTTCTAATTCTTTGAAATAAATTCAATTTCATTTTTCAAAGAATGGTTACTTTTTAAAACAAAATCAAGTTTTGAAGTTAAAGAATCATTTTCTTCAAAACATCTTCACAATCATTTTTATTTTTCAAAATTTTATTTTCATTTAAAGCAAGATTAAGTTGAGATTTAATGAGTCCCTTTCATTAGTAATCTCATCCTTCTCTTGCAAAACATTGTCAAGTCTAGAATGCAAACATTATTTTCTTTTTCAATTTCTAGACTTTTCTTTTTCAAAACTTTATACTTTTCTATTAACTTTTCACACACAATAGATAGTTCTCATTTAAGGCATGGGGATCAACATAATCATTTGAAGAACTAGCACAATCATTACTATCTAGTTGAGTTCCGATTGTACCTCAAGGGAGTCATTCCCTTGGACCATGAAGCATTGTGGATCGGATTCTCCACTAGATTCCTCTTCTTGGATTGGCAATTGAAGCTTGGAGGTGGTGGTTGTGTCAACTTGTTCCACACTGCAAAAGCGGAATAAGATTAGAAACACATAAAAGATAATCTTTAGGAAGTGTGCTTCTAATAGCCTCTAGGGCTTGTGCATTGGCCCCTATATGATTGCAATCACCAAGATAACATCTCTTGGTGGCGGCAAGGAAGACATGCAAACCTAGGATCTTTAGGTACATGGACATCCTATACTTCCAAACATCAATGTTGAAAGGGTCAAAGCTAGGAGGGGTCATGAAGTCCATGGTAAACTATATATGAATGTGCAAACAAACAAATGCAAATGAGATTAGCAAGCAAATGGATCACTCCTAGAATGTTAAGCCTAAGTATCAGGAGCACTAGCTCTGATACCAATTGAAAAACACCTAGAGGGGGAGTGAATAGGTGTAAGTGCTAATCTAATAAACTAAATGCAAACTAAGTGCGCTAAATGCGGAAGCTAATGCAAATGTTGCACAAACTTGATACAATACAACAAGTGTAGCCGAATTCCCTTGCGAGGCTCTGGACTAAATCCTCTTGATTCCCCTTGAAATGGGTTGAGGTGCTATGTGAAGCTCTTGTTGGATGAGTATAAGTTAGGCACACACACACAAGCAATCCAAGCAATATAAAATACCACAATCAAGCCAAGCATATAAGAATGAATAGCAATATGAATAAATGCAAGGCAATATGAAATATGCACAACACAAGCAATGTACAAGATATGTATGCAATGAATGAATGATGCTTGCACAAAGTAAAGAGAGTAAGGGTTAAAGAGACAATGGATCAAACGCTAACACAAAGATTTGTTTCGAGGTTCGAGTACCCAACTCTACATCCCCGCCTACACCACCGTGTAGGATTTCCCAATCCACTATAGGAGTACCAAACTCCTCTCTCAACCTTACAAAGCCACCGAGGCTATACAACCACAATCCACCTCTACCGAAGAGGGATACGGCCCGTAGCCAACAACAACAAACACCTCTACCTAAGAGGCTCACAAACCAATCACCCGATCACCTCTACGAAGAGGGATACAACAAGAATAAGGGTGTACAACTTAGAGGTTTACAACAAACAACCTCAAACTCTTCTCTTTCTTTTTCTCTTTTCTTTTTCCACAAAAACAAGATCCTAATAGTTTAGGATAGGTGATAGCTCAAGTGTGGAAACAAGGTGTTTTTGGAAACCAGCAACAAAGAAAAAACTTTTGGGAAATCACTTGTAAATGTTAGAAAATGAAAAACAAAACAATCTCCCAAAACCCTAGCTTTCTTTGATTTTTCAAAAACCCAAAAACAAATAAGATGAAATCTTTTTGACTTAAAAACTCTTTTAAAAACTCTTTTAAACTCTTCAGAAAACTGAAAATTTTTAGCTCAAAAATTCTTCTTCAAAACAATGGAGAAATGGGGTATATATAGCCCCTAGGAAAAACTAGCCGTTAGGCTGATGTGGCAGTCTGACCAACTGCCGGTCGACCGGCCCGGTCGACCGCCAACGGTCAAAAATGTGACCGTTGGGCAGCAGCGGTCGACCGGTCCGGTCGACCGAAAATTCCCGAGAGCAGAGCTCTCAACCCGGTCGACTGGCCGGTCGACCGTCCACTGTGCCTAACAGACGTGCACGTCTGTGCACATCGGTCGACCGGCCCGGTCGACCGGGCCCTTGGTGCGGTCGACCGGTCCGGTCGACCGTACTGGCCTGGCAGGCACAGTGCAGAACTGCACAGATACGGGATTTGAAAATAGGTCTTTTCACTCAATAAAAATCCCATAAATTCACAGTAAATCCACTAAATAGTTTTAATCACAATAAAAACTGTTTTTCTAAAAATATGTTTTTCTAAAACTTATTTTTCCATAACTTCACAAAGTACAAAAACAAGATATTTTGAACTTATTAAAGCATAGTGTGTATGGATATGATCCACTACACAATCATAATGAAATATCTGGTTTTTGATATCTAGCATATAACAAGTTTTGGTTTAAAGGATATGCATGATAGAAATACCAAAAACCAACTCTTGTATTTTTATCATAAACAAAACTTGTATTTTATCATACTAGATTTTTCCAAAACATGAATAGGATAGTCAAAATAAGTTTGTCTATAAGTTAAGCATGTATGTATAAATAGAAAACATCTACTATACATATAAATCTTGAAAACTTGTTTTGATCAAACTATTCATGAAACCACACATCAAAACATAAAACGTGTGTGTTTTGTGCACTTGAGCATATCAACTAAACTAAGCTTTACAAATGGATCTAAAACTCTATCTAAACTAGGATACCTAAGTCTTCTTGTCGATCTTCCATCTTCAAGTAGACTCGATCCCAAACGCGTGATTCTCCAAGTGCAAAGGTATGATCTTTAAGCTTTGGCACCGGAATCAACATGAAAAGCTTCTAAACTCCTTGTTGAAGCTAATCACCAACTAATATCCTGTTAATGATCTGAAACTTAGAAACACAAGAATATTAGTAAACATAACTACATGAGTGTTGATCATCATCAAAACTAGAGTGGAAGGCCATTGGGCCAACAGAGATATGGGTGGTGGGAGTGGTGGCCATGAGTGGTTAAGGTGGAGGAGAAGAGTTCGTATGGTGGTGGAGATGGGAGATAATGGTATTGATTGAGGTGGTGGAGAGGAGGAGAAGTAGGAGGT
Source organism: Agave tequilana (assembly GCA_038442645.1). NCBI lineage: Eukaryota > Viridiplantae > Streptophyta > Magnoliopsida > Asparagales > Asparagaceae > Agave > Agave tequilana. The sequence continues at coordinate 111,360 of JAVJIF010016718.1, read as the reverse complement.
GAAGGAGAAGAGTGGAGGCGTGGGTGATGGCCGGTTGGAGAGAAGAGAGGGGGAGATGAAAGGAGAAATTGGAAAGTGAATGTAAGAGAGAGAGAGAGAGAGAGGAAGAGAAAGGAAATTGAGAAAAAAGGAGAGAGATTAGGGGAAAGAAAGGGAGGATTTGGTAGAGAAGAGGGGGCTAGTGTCAGGTACATTGGCCAGGGGAAGAAGAAAGAAAGAAAAAACGAAAAAGAAAGGAGAAAGAAGAAAGAAAAGAAGAGGAGGAGGAGATATTTTTGGGGGAAAAGACTTGTGTGGAGAAGAAAAATGGAGAGAAGAAAAAGAAAGAAAAAAGAAAAATAAGGAAAATTTGGTGGAGGAGAATAAAAGGGAAAATAAAGAAATATAGAAAAAATATCTATATAAGACTTTAAATCTGGGAAAACAGCGAAAAAACCAAAAATGCTGAAAAAATAGAGTAACTCGAAAAGATCTCTAAAAATTCTCAAAAATAGTAAATATTATATTAAGGACCATGGTGAAATTGGATTTAGGAAATTCAATTTTATTTTTAACTTAAAAATTCTAGAATCTACCGGCGATACCGATCGACAACAAAATCGGTCGAACTTTAATAAATTTAGAAATATCCCCAAAAATATGTTTAAATAGAAAATGAGATTCTAAGAGATAATGTGGAAGAAATTTCTAAAAATTCAATTCTATCTGTAAATTTAAAATCTAAGAATCGATCGGCAGTATCGGTCGCATCAGTTTTGAAGATTTGCAAAATAATTCTGAAAATTTTCAGAAAATTATGAAAAATCTAAAATATTAAAAAATGATGTTTAAAATTGAAACTGGTCAAATCTAACAATCGAAAAGATCAAATTAAGCAATACATTAGGATCGGGTCCCCAGTTCAACTAGGGCAGACTCTGAGTGTACGAATCTGGATCCAAAGCAAAACAATGGCACAAAAAATCATAAAACAAAAATAAATATAAAAATAAATTAAAAAATATGATCAAAAAATCAAAACACATATCTAAGTATGTATTTCAGGAGCAGGGTATTACAAGCATGATAGCACTATTCCTCTAATATTCACTCCCGTAGTAAAAGAGTTTAGTGATGTCCTCAAGGAGTTTCAAGACAAACCACCACTGATATGTGACACCTAACCTGAGATTGAATCTGATTTCAAAGAGTTTACATATCACTCAGACATAGATTCTGATGAAGACGTAGATGATGATTTCACCAATGGCTAAGTTGATAAAGAACTAGGTGATGATATTGTAGAGTCTAATACCTTGATTTTCCCCGAAGTCATCCTAGTAATTGTTAGCCCAAAAGGTTACACTCTCCATTTATTGAGTTTTGATGATGACAAACCAAATTAGTGCTATTGGTACTAATGAGTTTGTTTAAGATAAGTTTCAGGTTAGTACCATATTTGGAGGCCATTGCTTAGCTATTGCAACAACTTCTAGGTTCATGAAGCAAAGAAGGCATATTAAGGAAGGAACATAGAAGAAGGGGCTCTAGCAAGGCATAGCATGGCTCAAAATTTGAAGATTGCTCAACAAGATTTGTTTTTAGTTTTATAGGTTTAGAATTTTGTTAAAGAATGATGGATAGGTTTGAAGCTCAATCACACACGTTTTTGCGCACATATTGTTTCTAAGATGATTTTCTATAAAATGTACAAAAATATTTTTATACAAAATCCTCTGCCTACAAATCAATTTTATGTTTATACTTATTACTATTTAAAGTTATTTTTCATAAAAATCAAAGTCTTTTCAAAATTGTGTTTTAAACCTGACTTTTGACCTGAGCCGGTCGACCGCACCAGTCGACCGTTCCTATGTCAGTCGTCCGGTCGACCGGACTAGTCGACCGAGGTTCTGGCAGATGCACGTATCAGTATGCATGTCTGCCGGTCGACCGGGCGGTCGACCTGACTGCAATGGCTTTGCTCTCGGGTTTGTTGGGTCGACCGGGCGGTCGACCGTATGCCTGCAACGGCTCTATTTTTGTATAGACGGTCGATCGGACCGGTCGACCGGACTAGCCGTTGAACAGTAAACGGCTATTTTCTGGGCTGTTTTATATTTGTCTTTTTGTGTTTAAAATTGGTTTAAGGGATATATTTCAAACCTAATACTCTCTGATTAATCCTAATTATGTTTTATCACTTAACCCTAGCCCTCTCCTATAAATAGGGGTGTTTGGGGAGAGATTATTTTTTTACAACAATTATCACAAGAAAAATTCGAAAGTTTAAGGCATTCAAAAGAGCTTTGTTTCTTGATTTTTGTGCTGAAATTCTCTCTCATTTTCTGAAGTGTTTTTAAAATTCTCTCTGATTTAATTTTCTTTCTTCACTTACAACAAGAGCTTCATTCTACTCATTGTTCTCTAAGGACCTTTTGTAAGGGAAGAGACTTTTGAAAGAGAGAGTTTGTGGTCTTTTGACTACTCAGAAATTGCTTGTACTTGAGATTGTGGAGTTGGGTACTCCGGTGTAATTGTGATTTCTTTGTGATAGTGGAAGTAGCTAGAATCCTTCTGGGGAAGGCGGGGAGTAGAGCTGGGTGCTCGAACCTCGATAACATATCCTTGTGTATGCGTTTGGTTTACATTCTTGCACTTATTACTTGCTTATCATCATCATTGCCATATTTACTTGCTTTCATTCATCTTGTGAATCTTGTTGGGTGATTGTTACATCTTAATTTTTAATTTGTCCATTAATTAGCATTATCACCTATTCACCCCCCCTCTAGGTGATTTTCAGTAATTACAGAGATTATCAAAAGACAATACCCCAATTCCTCTCGAAGTCACCACTATTACAGAGCTTGTTGATTTCTTTCCTAAAGATGTTATATGCAACGGCATTAGTCAACACGTTTGACTCATTTACCCATTGTTAGCATTGCATTTTCACAAATAGGAGACAAAGAACTATAGAGTCATTATGGATAATAAATCTGTACCAATGCAGTATTTTTTGAGGTATTCAAAAATGATGGATTAAAGTCATTACCCAACTCTCACCCTTTTAAGGTACCTAAGCTTAAATCGACAACCATAGGAGTTCAATAACTGTGTCTAGTCCCAATCGATTTTCATCTCTACCTTTGGAGAATTATGTGGCATATGTTAGGAGCCAATTTTAAGTTATGCACTATTTTTCAACTCCTAACCAATTGTCAAACTGAATTCATTCATGTGTCTGCATTATCATATTTTGTATCACATGTGCACGTGGAATCACATCACGATTTACACAAAGAAGTCATGAATAAGATTGATCAAAATAACGCCAACTATGAGATTCGAATTGACATTTTAGAAAATTATTTAAAATTTTTAATGTTGGTGATGCTATCTTACTTGCTTGTAGTACTGATCCATTTCAAATCTTGAAGAAACTAATTTGTCATGTTTATGTTATAAATTTTAGTATCAGTTCTTTTTTCAATATTGAAGATCTAGTGGATAAAAAGGTTTTGATTTTAGTAACTTTCTTATTGATGAGCATCCCATTAGCCTATTTTTAGAGACCCTCTATTTCACCAATTCTAAATTTTTACCTAATGCAATTGATCAGATTGATAAAATTTTAGATAAAATTATCATGACTCGTAAGCATTTTGTTCGATGGAATGTAAGAGCATCAATTGATGACATGTGAAAAGGCTAAAGTGCACTACAACAGATTAATCCCAATAGGTTGAAGCAAGATGAGATTACTTCTACTGCTGACTTGTTGAAATCGACCTCTCTCCAACCTGAGGAGAGTGATGCGAAAATCAAAGCACCAAGATCATAGCGTGTGTATCATCATTGGAAAAGATGCATTGACTCAATATGGATCCAACAGTTCTACTAGTATTAGGATTTATATTTTTTTTTCTTGTGTGTTTTTGGTTTTTAGATTTCTAGTAGGATTACTAGTTTTTTCTTTATGTTTTTTTTCTTTCTTTTAGATTTTCAATTCTTTTTAGGATTAGTATTTCTAATTCAATTGTAACTTGGAGAGTACAATTTGTAGCCTATATTTAGGCCCCATGTATTCACTTTTTTGTAACAATTAATGAGAGTTTTTCTTTCAATTGAGTTTAATACGAATTTCTATAATTTTCTTCTCTATTAGTGGTAGGATGCTCTATTGACTCAATTATTGGAGGGATGACATAATTGATTTATCTCTCTCTTACCCTCTTTTATCTTTCCTTAAAATTTCTTTCTCTCAAATAAATCTATGTTGAATACTCTATCACCAAATCTCTCTCCCCCTCACCACACATCTAGCAATTTCGGCATCGTCTGCATAAGCGCTTCAACTCCTAACAACCCTATTTTCGTCGACTATATGTATTCTGTCTGCGTGAGTACAGAGATCAACCAACAATCAACAAATAAATTAAGACCAAATTTACAACCATCTCAGCTATTTTTCTTATTACATCAACTTCTTAATTACAAGTTTAGATATACATCATCTAGTCTATTATTTATTCTGATCTTCTATCCATATAAATAGAAAGCGAGCGAAATTGAACTGCTTTGTAGTTCTAATATCTTCTTTTTTATAGTGGATCTTTTATCTATAATAACCATAGCATACAATTAGTTTCTTACTTTGATATGGATAAAGTAATCGCATGTTAAATAAAATAGCTGATATTAACTATTTTACATTTTTCTACCAACAATCTTTTTGTTGGTGAAGGCTATCTTTGAATTATTTTATTTTTTGCTTCCGCCTCCGTACACGTTTTTCACATCAAATTATTTGCCTTGTGAAAGTGACAGGTTAAAGATCTTTCTAGTTAGGTTACTTCACCTGGGAGTTATAGAGCAAACCAAACTCCTAACTTGGCATAAGGCAGCTATCAAGCTAATAATACTTCCCGTTGTAATAATTAGAAAGGGAACACACATTAAAATATAAAAATGATTAAGACAACCATTGAAGATACTATAGTTTATATGATTTACTTTTGTACATGATAATTGAAAACAAAATTTCAAATTTTAAATGCAGCTCTGCTTTCCATTTTAGGAAGGGCTTGTTGGTTTGCTACAAGTGGCAGGAAAAGGCGCAAGGGTGATGCGCTCGTGGTGGGTGGTCTCGTGTAGGTGATGTCGTTACAGTGAAGGTGGGCAGGCAAGGCGTGGGTAAGTTGGCGCTTGGGTGAAGAGGTGGCTGCCGTAAGGTGGAGCTACGACAGTATCAGAACGAGAGAGAGAGAGTTTAGGGTTCGGCTGAGAAGAAAGGAGGAAGATGAGAGAATAGAGAAGTTACATAGGAGATAGGTTTGGATTTTAGTTGAGCTTCTTTTATTTTATTTGTTTTGCTTATGGACATGGGCTATAGGCTTTGAGCCTAGTTTAAATGAAAAGATAAAAAAAAATATACACGTGGGCTTATAGATTGGGCTTGGGTTAAGAGAGAAAATGACATAGAAAAAATAATAGTAATTAATAATGATTACATATTAATAACAATTAAAATAATTAATAATGATAATAGTAATTAATAACTATTAATAATAGTTTCTCACAGTAAATAATAATTTATCTTTTAATAAAATTATATTTACATATTTAAGATACTATTATATATTATTAAATTATGTATTACAAATTAGAAATATTACATTCTACCCACCTTAAAAAAAATCGTCCTCGAAATTTCAGTAAGGCGGGAAAAAATTATATAAGTGGATCAAGATTGATAATGGGTAGACATGATTCAAGAATAGACATGATAGGATAGGATTCAAAGAAAGAATGATCGATCACTAATGATGTCTCCTCACTTCCACATCGCCTATTGATGGCACCAGGATTCCACTGCGCTACGACACCAAGATTTCACTACGCTACTCTGATTTTCATCATCGATTTTGGTCTAATAGTCAGTTTCAAAAGTCAAAATTAAGAAAAATAAATCGGGATGAAAAATAAGAATTGAGAAGAAAATTTAGATCACTCTAGAATATTGGAATTGGAAACATCATAAGATTCAAAGGGTGAATATTCAAAGCAAGGTTAATCCATTCTCAAGTAGACTCAATATATAGTGTGAATAGTATGTACACACACACACACACACACACACATATTGTAGTGTAAACATAACTCGTCTTAAGTCACATGTAAGAACTAGGTCTTTCTTGTGAAAAGCGAAAATCGAAAGTCAAAAGTCGCAAATCGAACCTGTGCTCGGATACCAAAGAAAACCCTATTACACTTTCAAAATACATAGAAACGACACTGATGAGAGTCGGTGATGCATATACGCGAGGAGAATATCTCACGCACACGCACTAAGCCTAGTATCACCTGAATAAGTTATATAAATTAACTATAATAAATTATGATCACTGCAATAATATATATAAATTTGATAACATTATTCTATGAATAATCAAATAGAATAACTACTGAGTCCAATCTATAAAGAATCAAAGAAAATCATTAAGAATAAGAGAAAGACATGAATAATACTAAGACCAAATGATCAAGCACAGTTGTAGGCTGTCTAAAAATCACTAAAAGACAAGCCATTAAAAAGCAGAATTCCAAGTTCTAGACGCAAGGCTAATTTTTGGCTGCGTCTCAGCAGCATCAAGGAGCGAGGCTCGACAGCCGCGTCTCAGCAGCACCAAGGCGCGAGGCTCGAAACCCGCGTCTCAGCAGCACCAAGGCACGAGGCTCGAAACCCGCGTCTCAGCAGCACCAAGACGCGAGGGTCGACAGCCGCGTCTCAGCAGCACCAAGGCGCGAGGGTCGAAACCCGCGTCTCAGCAGCACCAAGGTGCAAGGGTCGAAACCCGCGTCTCAGCAGCTCCAAGGCGCGTGGGTTGACACCCGCGTCTCAGTTGTAACCGTCCCGGTTTCGGGGCCAATCACGGCCCACATAACGGGAAAGTTAGCCCCTATTATGGAGTGTTTTTAGGAGGCACGTACGCCCCTGAAACCCCTATAAATAGCCCCGTCGCTATGAAGAAGGGGTGAGATTTTCGGTCGGATAATTTCTGGGAGAAAAGAGCTCTGAGAGAAAAGAGAGAGAGAGTTCAACCCTTCAGAGAACTTGCTGTGTTCAAGTTGATCTTTGCCTATCTTCTCTTTGAGAGTTTTGGTAGACAGAGCTGAGTTACTCCATCTACCACCCGAAGAGGAGATCCCCGGAAGATCTCGACGGTCACCCGGTCAACAGAGAACAAGATTCACTCTCCACCGCCACTTGAAGAACCCAGCCTTAAACAAAGGGAGGATTCAAGACTCAACATCCTCCCTCCCTTGTAATCGGAAGACTGATCTGTTGTAATCTTCTATCCAATCAAAAGAATTTTACAATCGAATCCTCCTTTTCCGAGCATACAAGAGATGGCGACTCCGCTGGGGACTACATTTGTCACTGACGAACAAATCGTGGCGCAAGGTGACGTCCTCTATAAGGGGAAGATGGTCGAATCGCTTGTCGTCGAGTTCGACCAGGCAAAGTATGAAGAGTTTCTCTCTTCCGGCTCCAAGAGCCCAAGGACCCGCGTCTGCCGCAGGGTCTCGACTGGGAACGGCCCCGAAGTCCGATCTGAGGCTCTTTCGGGCGCTTCTGCTGCAAAGGGTGTCGCAGCCAACTATGCCAAGCAGGATACATGCGCCAACGTCTCTCAGGAGGCCCGCGTGGTCTCAGGCACAACTGCCATTGCGACCAACCGCGCCATGCGGAACACACGCGTCAGCGTCTCTCAGGAGACCCGCGTGGTCAAAATCTCTGGTGTCCAGCCAGTCCACCCTCTCCCTCAGCACCAAGTCATCGTTGGTTTCTCTCCCACCTCCACGACGCAACCGAAACGCTGAGCGTCGGCAGAGGAGGCGTGCGCGTCAACTGTAAGTTGGAACTTCTGATTGTCCAACTAAGGCAGGACGCAAAGTTCAATCCGGCGCCTTGGCCGCGCAACATCCAGCACGCGAAGTCTGCGTTTGGTGGTCCAAACGCGAGACTCCCCAAATTAGGTCCTCTGAAGTCCAACTCACCAAACGCCAAGGCGAAGCCTGCGCGCCTCGTCAAGTGCAAGAGGCACGCCCCCTTAAGCGCAGGGCCCAGCAGCCCACTCCCTCTCAAACGTCCCTTCCCGACGCACCAAGCAGCAACGCGACAGCCACGTCTCTTCTCAACAGAGACGCCAGGCACGCGTCCTAAAGCTACGACGCGAGAACCGCGTCTCTGAATCCTGCGTCCAAGCTGTACAGCGCAAGGATGCCTCCCGCCCTCGAAGCTGCGAAGCTAATCTCTTTGATCCTCTTCCCATGGATCTAAGGGATTACTTGACAAAGAAAAGAAGTGCTAATCAAACCACTTCATCATGTTGCTGCCAACGGCTCATCTCCATGCTCTCTGAGTGCCGTTGCGGTTCAGGCGCGAACCAGCAGTCCTTAGTTAGACAGCTGACCCTGATTCCCCCATCAGCCAAAAGAAGACGCTTACAGGCGGAGGATCTTCTCTGACACTGAGTATCCAGAGCTCACTGCTAACATGGCGAGCAGGAGCAGGGGAAAACAGCCTGTAGTCAGCTCCGACGAGTCTGACTCTGAACCGGAAGGAGTATACCGACACACTCGCACCCGGACCGGGGCCATTCCCCCGATCAACTACAATGCCCTAGCCCGGGGCATCGAGATTAATGACTCGCACTCTGCCATTGTAGAGTCGCAGGCCTCAAACTCTTCTATAGAGAAAGAGGCCTTCACATACATGACGAGCACTCCTGAGGAGACCGCTAAGCGCTTGGAGCTGCAAGCCCAGGTCCAGAAGGAACAACTCGAGATGATTCGTGCCCAGCAAGAATCCATCGACTCTCTCAAGTAGATGCTCGCACAGTTGCTCGAAAACAGGAGGAAATCTCCCCTAGAAAGTCTAAGGGCAAACAAAAAGAGGGAGAAAGCTCATCTTTCGAACACTCCGAGAAGAAAGAGCAACCCACCTCTGGTTCGTCTAAATCCTCGTCGCAGGAAAAGAACGATCAAGACTAGGGAAAGGTTCATTTTAAAAGAATGAATCAGTTGGAGCAGCGCCTTGAAGCCCTTACCAATCGGAAAGGTCTCCAAGAAGCAGGAGTGGTCCGCCCATATCCAGCCGAATGGGACCTGGTTCCATACCCGCCCAAGTTCAAGGCTCCAATCCTCCAAGCATTTGATGGGAAAGGTTCACCGAACCAACACATCTACTATTTCAAATCCCAAACTGGGAGTGTGGTAGATAACGACGCCATCCTGGCGCGTTTATTCATCGGCACCCTAAAAGGGCTGGCTTTTGAATGGTTCATGAAGCTCCCAGAAGGTTCCATCAAGAATTGGGGTGATTTGGAGAAGCTTTTCTTAACACGCTTCTTTGAAGATGACTCGGAGGTCAACATGCCTACCCTTTTAGCCACCAAGCAGCGAAAGGGAGAGTCCGTTAAGTCTTTCGTGGAAAGATTTCGGAACGTGGCACTCCGATGTCCGAGCGGTATGACCCAGGTTACTCTGGTGGAAACATGCCACCACAATCTCCAAACCTCGCTCCTTGCTCAAATAGGAGTTGCTGAAAGTCGCACCTGGAAGCAATTGGTCCAACAAGGTGAACAGGCTGAGGAGATTATCGCCCGCGTCAGAGCGGAAGAAGGCAAACCCAGACCTGAGAGGTCATCAAGGCGCGCGCCAGACACATCCATCCAAACAAGAAGGAAGGATAACTTGGCAGCAGAGACCAAGTCCCCTGTCAAACCTCAACGGTCAGGGAAGTGGCTCTTCAAGCCAACCACGGGCCAATAAGCAGTATTCCTTCAAGGATGAACATGTCGACTCGCTCTTCAAATTACTCAACAAGAGAAATCGACTGAAGCTTCCTGAAGCTAGGCGCCCCGAGAAAGTCGGTAAAACCGACAATCCCAGCTACTGCATGTACCACAGGATGTTGGGACACCCTACCAAGAGCTGTTATGTCTTCAAGGACATCCTTCAGGCCCTGATTGACGCGGAGGTATTGAAACTCCGACCAGAGAAAAAGAAGGTGACGGCTAATATGACGTCAGTTCTCCAGTTTGGGAGACAACCCCCAACACCCTCTGGAGTAGTCCCTATCCCAAGAGGAGAGCTGAGAATGGTCAACACAGACCCTCACCAGCAGCAAGAAAAGGGCTTGGTACCTGTTCCCACACCTCGGGGAGAAGTCATGTGGGTTCATCCCGACCTTATTGATGGCCAGCAATGGACTACTGTAACCAGCAGGAAGTCTAAAGGCAAAGCAAAGGCTTCATCCTGCAACGTGGTGTGTGCCTCTTCTCGAGAAGCGGAAACTGATGTTCCCTCGCTGACCGATTCGGAAGAGGAAACAATAGTTCTGGCCACAGAACCCAGTCAACTGGTGGAAGAAACCCGTTCGGGGCAACCATATTTGAAAAAGTATGGCGAAGTGGCGGTAACTCCTCCAAGACCCACTGTAGAGCCAGCCAAGCCCTCCACAAAGCAACCCAGGGAGAAATAGAAAGAAATTCGGTTTTCTCGAGTTCTTTCGAAGGACGTAGCGGAAGGATCCACAGCACCTTACCGCTTTGATGTCCTGGCTCAACTAGCCAACATCCCGGCGCGAATTACGCTTTATGAGCTTCTTAGACTATCAAAGTCGACCAGAGAAGCTCTACAAGAAGCTCTGGCCAATGCTGAGGTCTTCATGACCCAGCTATCAAAGGAGGAAGATGTAGAGGATTGCCTCCACGCCTCCCAAAATATTCCCCGTATCACCTTCACGGCAGATGATATGCAAGTAAAAGGGAAGCATGATCGACCCCTTTACTTCGCAGGGTATATTGGATCATCTGAGGTGAACCGCATTCAGGTAGATCCCGGGTCTGCATTGAGCATTATGCCTCGCAGGGTCATGCAACATCTCAGGATTCCTACTCACCGTTGAGCCCTACTCAGACGACCATTTATGGGTTCAATGCCAATAGTACCCGTCCAATGTGGAAGGTCAAGCTCAAATGCCAGATTGGAGACCTAAGGTCAGAGGTGACATGCTACGTCATAGATGCTGACACCTCCTACAACTTGCTGCTGGGACAACCGTGGATTCATCGCAATTCTATCGTCCCTCTACCCTCCACCAGGTCATGAAATACATTAACGGGAGTGGAAAGGTGCAAACGTTGATTGCCGAAAGGCATCCGTTCAAGGGAGTCGAGAATTATTTCACAGATTCCCTCCTGTACCAAGAATCTGTAGAAACAGATGAAATCCCGCAACCAGTGGAGCCAGACTCTGGCAATGAAGCCGACACCGAGCTGGAGGAGGATGAGTGTGTGTGGGAGTTAGATCCACCTGTAACAGGCATTAATAGGCCCGATGTTGATAATACCTCCGCCGATGATGTAGGTGGATGGTATATTAATGAAGATTTAGATCTGGCGTATTTTTCTGTGTTTGCTTCTGATTCAGTGCCGTCAGACACTAGTACCGATGTGGATGACGATCTCTGGTCGGCAATGGATGCTTTGACATCGTTGCATGTACCAGTGAAATCGTCCTTCGAAACATGTCGAAATGTCGGCGATGCGCAACAATCAATATTCATGGTTCCAGCGAGAAGGAAAGGCCAAAGACCAATTCTTTTCGGACGAATTGAATCCGAACCAATGACTCATGAAGAATCAGAAAGCGAGCAGGAATCCCTCAGTTTGGTCATTATGAGCCAAAGGCAATCAGAATGATGAAAAACATAGGGTATGACCTAACCGGCAGACTCGGGTTGAACTTCGGTAAAGGAAGGAGAACGCTACTTCGCTCCTTTGTGCCGAAAGGGAAAGCCCCCGATTATTATCATCGGACGCGCAAGGGTTAGGCTATGTATCAACTCCGGTTCCATCAGCCTCTGATTCTCGAGAGTCATCAAGCGACGATTACTCTTCAGGCACGTCATCATGGGAGTCAGATGTCAGTGTCGGCAACATCTTCGGGGAACTTTCAGTGAATATGGTTTCAACAAACCACCTGAAAACGGAGATGAAGAAATGATCTAGTCCGATACGGATCCTTGGATCAAACATTTAAATACTCTCTGGGATACCCGTTTTGAACAGCGAGAGCCACCCACAGAAGACAAGGTTGTTCAGATCAATCTAGGAGATGAGGCTAACCCTAAGCCCATCTTCATAAGCGACGGCCTGTCACCGTCAGAGAAAAAGGGATCTAATATCTCTTGTTCAAGAGTATATAGACGTCTTCGCCTGGAATTACGAAAGACATACTGGACTTGATCCTCAAGTGGCTATGCACCGCCTCAACATCAATCCGGACGTAAAGCCTGTCAAACAACAACAGCGACGGTTCCGTCCAAAAATAATGGAGGCAATTCAATCAGAAGTCAGAAAGCTCATAGATTCTGGCTTCATCAGGGAAGAGCAACACCCCGATTGGGTAGCCAACATCGTCCCGTTGCTAAGAAAAACGGAAAGATCCGGATCTGCATCGACTTCCGTGATCTAAACGAGGCTTGTCCCAAAGACGAATTCCCACTGCCAATCACAGATGTCATGATTGACAATACATGTGGATTCGAATGAATGTCCTTCATGGACGGATTCTCAGGATATAATCAAATCAAAATGTATCCTGATGACGAAAAGCACACCTCCTTCAGAACACCATTAGGGGTTTACTGCTACACCGTCATGACCTTCGGACTGAAGAATACAGGGGCAACATATCAAAGGGCCATGAATGCCATTTTCCAGCGGCAAATGCGCAAAACGGTGGAATGTTATGTTGATGATATTGCGGTGAAAAGTCACGCTAAGGGTGATCACATAGCTGACCTGAAGGTGGTCTTTGACATCATGCGAACTCATCAATTAAAGATGAATCCCACCAAGTCCTTCCTGGGGGTGGCCAGTGGTAAATTCTTAGGATTCATTGTAACCTCCACCGGAATCCATTGAACCCGGAAAAGGTTCGCGCTATCCAGGAGATGCAACCTCCGAGAAATCTCAAGGAACTCAGGGGATTGCAAGGACGATTGGCGTACATCCGCAGGTTCATCTCAAACCTCTCCGAAAGATGCCAACCCTTCGCTAAGTTAATGAAGAAGGGTGTCTCGTTCATTTGGAATGACGCTTGCCAACAAGCGTTTGAAAAAATCAAGCAATACCTCACCCAACCACCAGTCCTTGCAGCTCCGATATCCGGAAAACCTTTCCTGGTATACGTCCGAGCAATGGATCATTCTTTGGAGCTCTACTAGCCCAGAATGATGATCAAGGACGAGAAAAAGCGATCTACTATCTGAGTAGAACAATGATCAGAGCCGAACATCGGTATAATCCGATCGAGAAGGAATGTTTGGCATTAGTGTTCGCCATTCAGAAAATGCGACACTATCTGGTAGGCCAAACTATAAACGTCATATCAAAAGTCAACCCCCTGAGGTTACTTATGACTTAAGCCTTCATCATTGAACGGCCGGCTGGCAAAATGGGCCATATTGCTATCCCAATATGAGATGCACTTTTTACCACAAAAGGCTATTAAGGGACAAGCGGTGGCGGATTTCCTAGCTGAGCACTCAGATCCGAGGGCAACCAAACTCTACGAGGATCTCCCAGATGAAGTGGCCGAAGTCTGTTTGACTCAGACGTCGTTTGAAAGTCAAGTGTGGCAACTCTTCTTTGATGGTGCGTCCAGAACGAGCCCAAAAGGACACATAGTAGCGGGGGTAGAGTAGTACTCGTCTCGCCACAGAACTATGTGATTCCTCGAGCTGTCTCATTAACCGAACCTTGTTCCAACAATGTGGCGAGTAGAGTACAATGCTTTTGATTGGAATGCAACTCGCCGATGAGATTGGCGTTAAAATTCTCGAGACATATGGTGACTCCAAACTCATCGTCAACCAAGTTCGCGGGGAGTACGAAGTCAGACATGAAGACCTAGTACCCTATTACAATGCAACTGTCCACATGGCTGGGAAGTTTACAAACTTCTACATTGACCATGTACCGCGCAGGCAAAATGCGCATGCAGATGCACTGGCATCCCTCGCGGCCTCCTTAGCTCTTCCAGGTAGAGCAATGGAGAAGATATTCGTCTACAGTCACGACCTGTATTGCCTGAGAATTGCTCTCAAGGACTATCAGGAGCCAACAGGAGATTCTCAAAGTAAAGAAGCGCTGGAATCGTCAACCGGTCCAGAGCCTAGAGACTGGCGATTTTCCTATATTGATTATGTCCTGTATGGCATCCTGCCTGAAGACACCAAAGAAGCGGCTGCCATTCGAAGGAAGGCCCCCAAATACTACTATAATGCGATTACGCGAACAATGTATCATCGATCGCATGACGGGATCTTGCTTCGCTGCCTTTCACAAAAGGAGGCACAGGAAGTATTGAAAGAAGCCCATGACGGCATGTGTGGAGCCCATCAACCTGGCCCAAAACTTGCATACCGACTCCAAAGGTTGGGATATTATTGGCCCAAGATGATTGTCGACGCCATCACCTATGCCAAAAGATGTCACGCCTGCCAAGTACATGGCGATTTCATCCACCAAGCACCAGGCTACCTTCACTCCACGGCTTCTACTTGGCCATTTGAAATGTGGGGGATGGATGTGGTTGGCCCTATCAGCCCTCCATCATCAAAAGGGCATCGGTTTATTTGACAATAGCCGATTATTTCTCCAAATGGGATGAGGTCGTTCCTTTGAAGGAGGTGAAGTCATCTGATGTGATCAAATTCGTGAAACATCACGTCATTTACCGTTTTGGGGTACCTCGGCGAATTGTCCACGACAACGGACCCCAGTTCATCAGTAAGGCTTTCCAAAGATTCTGCGCCAAGTTCAGAATCTAGAGTGTGTCCTCAACGGCATACTACCCCGCCGCTAACGGCCTCGCAGAAGCTTTCAACAAGACCATTGGCAAGCTTCTCAAGAAATTCGTCTCGAAAAGTCAACGTGACTGGGATGACAAGCTAGGTGAATGCTTATGGGCTTATCGTACAACTGTCCGAACCCCGACTAAAGTTACGCCATTTTCTTTGGTATATGGGTGTGAAGCCGTGCTTCCACTCGAAATCCAAATTCCATCTCTACGCGTCGCCCTGACAGCGGAGATGACAACAGAGGAGAAGCATCGACAGTGACTCTAGGAATTGGAAGCCTTAGACGGTAAGCGTCTGCAGGCCCAACAGCAAATCGAGCTTTACCAAGCTCGAATTACCAGAGCCTTCAACAAGAAAGTTAAAGTGCAAACTTTTAAGAAAGGCGATCTTGTCCTAGCCGTCAGAAGACCCTTGGTGATGACGCACAAGACGAAAGAAAAATTCCAACCTAAATGGGAAGGACCATTCGTAGTAGAGTCAGTCTACTCAAATGGATCGTATCGCCTCATAACTTCAAATGGCGATACACTCATGATGCCGATCAATGGCAGATTCTTGAAGAAGTACTATCCTTAATAGTACTCCTCCTCCGATCAAGTTAAAAGTACACCTCTGATCAAAACAAGAAGAGCTTCTTCATTAACGTTCGACGCCTCCGACGGCTAAGGATAGAGGAAAATGTTGGCTTTTAAGCCCAACATAAGCCTTCAATAACTCATCATGCTGAGGGAAATAGCATGGCTAGCCCAACTCAAATGGTAGTTGGTAGAGGCATATCAAACCATTGACAGCTGAGGATTTACTAAAAATCCTAAGGGACATGTTCCCATTTGATCCGACGCCTCCAACGGCTAAGGGTAGAGGAAAATGTTGGCTTCTAAGTGATTAAGACGAGAAAGGTGTACTTATTATGTGTATAGAAATGTATTTGATGTACCCTTTCTTGTCTCCGTTATAGCATAGGGCTATACCGAGTCGATTCTCAGGGAGAGCTCGCGATGGAAGCTTTACGTGTGGTAGTGAAGTGAACAAACGAGTATTCTTCTCTTGCTTATAAACTTAGTGAATCAAATGTAAAAGAAACTAAAAGAAAGGATGGCTATGTTCATGGTGGAAATCGTCGGAAAAGAAAATCAAGAAGTGGATGTGGTATTCACAGAAAAAGAAAGAAAACTTAAAGAAAGCAATCCATGACTAGCTTACCTTGCTAGCTTGCCAAGACTTACTAGACTCCTTGATAGCGAATGCGTGCCTAATGTTGTCACTCCATTGGCGTAGGATTCGTCTCGCGTGATGACCTAATTACTTTCTCACTTGAAAGACGGTGGTTTAACCATCGGAGAAGAGAAGATCATACAACTTGCAAGATGAACAAAAGCAATCACCCATGAGTTAGTGAAGTAGCAAGACTAGTGGTAACCTAGTACATGGAGAAGAAATTAGCTAAAAGCCATTAAAGAACTAAAACAAAGCTTGAAGTAAATTGCAAGAAGTAAACAAAGTAAGTAATAAAGCAAGTAAACTAGAATCAAGCTCAAGTAGAGAAGTAGAGAATGGATCAATCTTGTATAGCTCCAAGTGTCACTTCTTGATGATACAAGCTCTCTCTCTTACAACTCTCTCTTGCAATGAAATCTAGGGAGGAGAAGATCATAGAGAGCTAAAAATCCTAAAGAAAACCTAGCAAAATACAAATCTATTCACTAATCTCTCTCTCTTCTCTGATCAGTTTTTCTCACAGGTACAAATCCAGTATTTATAGGCCCCAGGTGAAGGATCCAGAAGCAAGTCTGTTGGCGCAAAATCTGGCGCCCAACGGCCCAGATTTTGCGGCGGACGCGCGGCAAATCTCGGCAGTTCTGTGGCCGTTGGCCAACAACTTTTGTTGTGAGTTTGTTACGAAGTTGTTAGCCACGTGGTATATCTGGAATCTTCGTTTGTTGCGCGGATTTCTCTAGATCTGGGATTTGAATTTGGCTTTATCTTTAATCTTGATTAATCACTTAATTATGGTTAATTAAGTGATTATTTGGATATCTCTCCTTTAAGTGTGTACCTGCAAATATGTAGAGAAGAGGATTAAAAATCATATATTTATTTGTAATATGCATGGAAATTATGATGTAAAATATGCAATATTGGATACCAATCACACCCCCACACTTATTCTTTGCTCGTCCCGAGCAAAAACAAAGAAAAAGAAAAGAAAATCTATACTACCAGTTTTATTACACCACTTTCGCAGGTGACGCGATTGCATGAGCACGTGCAACAAGCCGTTAAACCTCTAGGTTACCCTAGAGGAGGAGTGTTGTCTCCTGAGGGTTTTCAGCAGATTACACCCACAAAATCCATAAAGAAAGAAGACAAATGTTAGTGTTTTGAAAATGCATTTTGAACAAGAGACATGTTACGAACTATTTTTGCAAAAATATAAGTGATCTTAGGTCATAAGTCCACCTATAATCATTCTTCCTTAAACTTAGTCTCTATGCAAGATCTTGTCTTCAATTAAGGTAAGAGTTCAAAATTGGATTGAATATTTATCTTTCATAAAACCTAGATAATATGCACACCGTGTTCAGTGAAAATTTCTGGGATTTCAACTCCAACCATCAAGCCATTTATTTATATATATATATATTTTTTTTTTATTTTCTTTTTTCTTCCCTTAGTTTAGGCTTTCTAGTTCACCCTTGTAACGAGCCTTTAACCGATGACTCCCAAACCAGTCGGTCTTAGGGCACCAGATGAGAAAACATCCCTCGGGTTTAAGGTCTCGAGTAAAAAAGGCCACAAAACTAAAGGGGATTATTTATTTATCACCGTTAGGCGTGAATAATCATGCTTCTTGAGGCACAATTCTCCAGCTTAATAGGTGATGTTTTATTTATTTATTATTTTTTTTTTATTATTTATATGGCATTCTTGGTCTTTGTCTCCATCCCAAGAAATGTGTAAGTGTAAAGTGCATATTATCTAAGGCAAAAAATTCAAGATAAAATATCTCACCAATTTTACTTACTTAGCCTATAATTTTCAAACAAGATCTATTATTCAACTAATTTTAAGATGTCATAATTAAGGCTTTCTTAATTTCTAAGATACATCTTAATTTTCTTAAAAATAGATCAAAACTTTGTCTCTTATTTCAAAAAGTTTTTATTTATATATTTTTTTATTATTTTTTTATTTTCTAAAAGAAGTGTAAAAGAAAGAAAATCTAAAAACTCTATGTTAGTAAACCCTCCCCCACACTTATTTCATGCATTGTCCTCAATGCATCATGATATATGTATGCATGAAACAAAATGGAAAGGGAAGGAACAAATTACCTTAAGGTGGTGGTTCCGGTGGTGGTCGGATTGGTCCACGAAACATGGCCCAATCATCTTTACGTTGGGTTTTGAGGAAACCCACCAAAAATCTCAGAAATATGACCACTAAAATGATGTATGCATGTGTTATTTAATTATGTACATGACCCCATCTAATTTCAAGATTTGCAAAATAATTTCTGAGTCAAATTTATCAACTACCTTGTCCCAGAATGGTATATGACATGATAAAACAGTTGACTTGGACTCAGGACGGACGGGAACTGACTCAGGGAATTGAATGAAGTCAAGTGATGGTTCAAGAGTCGAAGGTAGTTCAGAAATTTGGTCCAAGTCAAGAAATGAAAACTCAAGTCCACATGTATTGTCCAACAATGGAATGTGACTATCAAAAATTGGTGATTCAAGTTCAGGAAGGATGGGAATCAACACTGACTCTAGAAGGTTACTCAAATTGGGTAATATAACGGAGTCAATAATGATTCAGGGATTTGAACTGGATCACAGATGTGCAAATCTAGGTCACATATCTCATTTAGTTCAATTCCACAAAATGGAGAACTTGCCAAAATGTCAATTGAATCTTCAGAAGTGTAGAATTGGGCAAGTTCGACATGATCCTTAAAGATGGGTGATTCAACTTCATTGTGAATTGGGACTGGATTCAATGTCGGCTCCGGAAAAGGATTGAAGTGAGGTAAAGATACCGGAGTCATTATGGAATCAGGAAGAAGAATTGAATCACAAAGTTGGGGTTCAAGATCACATTCCTCATGTAGTTCAATTAAATGTGGAGAACTTGCCAATTTATCAATTGGATTTTCAGAAGTATGGAATTGGCCAAGTTCTATGTGATCATCATAAAAGATTGGTGATTCATTTTCACAATGGATAGGAAATGGATCCAATTCTGACTTGGGAAATGGATTGAAATCAGGTAAGGATATGGAAGTCATGATTGAATCAGGAAGTAGATTGGAATCATCAAGTGAAAGTTCAGGATCATGGTCAAGTTCAATTTCATGAAAAGGAAAACTTGCCAAATTGTAAATTGGATCAGAAGTGTGGACAAGTTCAGTCTTAGGAGATGAAAAACTTGCCAAAATGTCAATGGGATTTGACGTTTGGACAAGTTCAATTTTAGGGAATGAAAAACTTGCCAATGTATCAATTGGATCTGAAGTTTGGACAAGTTCAGGTGATTGTGCTAAATTTGAATCTGGACTTCCAAGACTACATGACTCTTTGGTTTTAACAGAGTGGCTAGTGACCTTAAAAATAGGATGATGATGAAGAGTTTGGATCATCAAATCTATGTCACGATCTCTAGCTTTTCGAGCAATGGTCATGTCTTCAAGCAACTTTTCACAAGTGATGATTTCATTATTTTGATGAAAAGATGAAGTGTGGTCTTGAAGTGATGGTGAAATTGTGAGTCAAAAATGTGTGGTGATGGAAAAGTAGACTCACACAAGAAATCTTTACTCGTTTCCATGACAAATGGTTGTTCATTAGGAAAAGGTGGAAGTGAGTAAGACTCTTGAAAATACGGTGGAATTGGAGAGGCAAATGGTTCTGGAAGTGTCTGCTCAGCTCTCTGTAAATTGGCTTCTAAACTCCTTAGTAACTCAGATTTTTCTTCAAATGATTCAGAAAAAGGAGTATATGAAGCGGAATCGGGAAATGAATCTTGTGAATATTGTGGACTTGGTGGAAATGGTGGACAAGGAGGTTGATAATTAAACTCGGGGGACTGGAATCCCCAATGACTCGATGAAGAGTTGAAATTATTTTGGACATTATAATTGTTAGATGGGGGGTATGGGTCATATTGATTCGGATAAGGCCAACCCGGTGTATTTGGTTGGTGCATATTGTAAAACACCGGGTTGGAATTATCCGAATAAGGAGATGGTGTGAAATATGGATTATATTGAAAGAATTTTTGAAGGCCATATCACACAATCACAAACAAAAACAAACAAAAACAAACAAACAAACAAAAGAAAGAAAAATTCTAACCTAAGTTAGGGTAGACTTAGACCTAGACGACTCCTAACTGATAGACTGTCCACGGGAGGTTTAGTGTAGACTCTAACCACAAGCTAATCAGCCAGGGAAGGGTAAGGTTGGTGGGAGGTTTTCCGTCCGGAGACGTTCCATATTAAGTAACCAGCAACCTTCGGGCTTTCGGCCCTCAACCCCTTTCCTAGACACTGATTTTGCAAGAGTTAAATTCCAACACTTTTCCCCTTAGGATAATCTCCTAAATGAGTCCGAGATGTCCCTAGGGCCAACGTCTACTTTTTATTAAATTAGGCTTGGGTAGTGAGTGCTTGGGTTGTGGTTTTCGGGCTAAGGAAAGGGTAATGAACCCCCCACCTTATCTTATTTACGGGTATGCCCTTAAAATTGATTCGTGCAAGTGTACAAGAAAAATCAAGGATTCACTCAAAGCATGAAAATCAAGCAAGAGATGATTCCTAGTCTATATGCAATGCGAAACGTACCTTGCCTCCAGCACTCTTCAACAGTAAAAGTAAAGAATTGAAGAGACACGTGCCTAAAATGCAAGTGTCTAAACAATTTTAACAATTCAACCAACTTTTTACTGTTTTTTAATTAAGCAGGTATATGGTGAAAAATACAGGATTTCAAGTATAGCAGCAGATGTATTTTGCAGATCTGAAGCCCCTGCAGAAAATTTGTCAGAAGTGAACTCCTCTGTGCCGCGGCCGCGCGGCTTTTGCCGTGGGAACGCGGCACTTTGGAGGGATCCTGGTCTCTGCTTTCAAGAGCAGAGGCCCAGGTCCACTTATATGTGACTTCAATGAATATTTCCTGTTTCTTTACCTGTAACCTGTAAACAGAGAAGAAGAATCGTTTAGTACTTCACTTTAAACCAAAAAGAACGTCGCTCTCCCCGGCAACGGCGCCATTTTGATTAAGACGAGAAAGGTGTACTTATTATGTGTATAGAAATGTATTTGATGTACCCTTTCTTGTCTCCGTTATAGCATAGGGCTATACCGAGTCGATTCTCAGGGAGAGCTCGCGATGGAAGCTTACGTATGGTAGTGAAGTGAACAAACGAGTATTCTTCTCTTGCTTATAAACTTAGTGAATCAAATGTAAAAGAAACTAAAAGAAAGGATGGCTATGTTCATGGTGGAAATCGTCGGAAAAGAAATCAAGAAGTGGATGTGGTATTCACAAGAAAAAGAAAGAAAACTTAAAGAAAGCAATCCATGACTAGCTTACCTTGCTAGCTTGCCAAGACTTACTAGACTCCTTGATAGCGAATGCGTGCCTAATGTTGTCACTCCATTGGCGTAGGATTCGTCTCGCGTGATGACCTAATTACTTTCTCACTTGAAAGACGGTGGTTTAACCATCGGAGAAGAGAAGATCATACAACTTGCAAGATGAACAAAAGCAATCACCCATGAGTTAGTGAAGTAGCAAGACTAGTGGTAACCTAGTACATGGAGAAGAAATTAGCTAAAAGCCATTAAAGAACTAAAACAAAGCTTGAAGTAAATTGCAAGAAGTAAACAAAGCAAGTAATAAAGCAAGTAAACTAGAATCAAGCTCAAGTAGAGAAGTAAAGAATGGATCAATCATTGTATAGCTCCAAGTGTCACTTCTTGATGATACAAGCTCTCTCTCTCTTACAACTCTCTCTTGCAATGAAATCTAGGGAGGAGAAGATCATAGAGAGCGAAAAATCCTAAAGAAAACCTAGCAAAATACAAGTCTATTCACTAATCTCTCTCTCTTCTCTGATCAGTTTTTTCTCGCAGGTACAAATCCAGTATTTATAGGCCCCAGGTGAAGGATCCAGAAGCAAGTCTGTTGGCGCAAAATCTGGCGCCCAACGGCCCAGATTTTGCGGCGGACGCGCGGCAAATCTCGGCAGTTCTGTGGCCGTTGGCCAACAACTTTCTGTTGTGAGTTTGTTACGAAGTTGTTAGCCACGTGGTATATCTGGAATCTTCGTTTGTTGCGCGGAGGATTCTCTAGATCTGGGATTTGAATTTGGCTTTATCTTTAATCTTGATTAATCACTTAATTATGGTTAATTAAGTGATTATTTGGATATCTCTCCTTTAAGTGTGTACCTGCAAATATGTAGAGAAGAGGATTAAAATCATATATTTATTTGTAATATGCATGGAAATTATGATGTAAAATATGCAATATTGGATACCAATCACTAAGCCCATCATAAATCTTCGACAAATCATCATGCTGAGAGGAATAGCATGGCTAGCCCAGCTCAAACGGTAGTTGGTAAAGGCACCTCAAATCCGTTGATAGCTGAGGGTTTGCTAAAAATCCTAAGTGGACTTGACTCCACTCTCCCCTCCAAAATCCCTTACCAATTCTCATCCACAGAATGGTAGGTCTACGAAATACAGTCGTCGCCAAGTTAACACTATACCTCTGGCACTTCAAACTTCACTTGCCAATTCTCATAATAGAATGGCAAGTCTTTAAAATTGCTCATACCGCGAATCTAATTTGTCAAGTTAACACTATATCTCTGACATTTTTAAACTCCACTGTCAATTCTCATCAATAGAATGACAGGTCCTCAAATTGCCTCATATCGCAAATCAATTTCTGTCAAGTTAATACCACACTTCTAACAAATTACTGTTAAGTTAACATTATACTTCTAAACAGTACATCGAGTTTCTGTCAAGTTAACATCACACCTCTGACAGTCACCTTCCTTCAGACTTCCATATCGAAGCTGAAATGAACGATGCTAAGTTTAACACTACACCTCTAGCATCCAGGTCATCGCCAAGTTCAACAATACACTTACGGCCATGACTTTTCCTCGGACTTCCTCGTTGAAGTCGAGATGACTAATGCCAAGTTCAAAATTACACCTCTAGCATTACCCTCATTGTCAAGTTAAACATTACACCTATGACAGTGACACTTCAGTTTCCTGGGCGAAAACTGAAATGCTTCTGAGTCAAGTTAACATCACACCTCTGACTTACATTCTTGTCAAGTTAACATCATACTTCTGACAAGACTTCATTCAACCCGTTAAGTTAATATCACACCTCTAACGGTAAAGATTTTCCTAGATTCTCCGCGAGTCTAGTCTCACTTGTTATTCTCCTCAATAGAACAACGAGTCTACCCAAAAATATTGTTAGGTTAACATTACACCGTTAACAGTGTTTTCATCAACTCTCCAGTTGAGCTCACCTTCCCTGGGGGTACTAATTCAACCTGTCACTTTCTTTTTATAAAGTGGCAGGCCCACCAAAATTATCTTATCTCTGTCAAGTTAATATCACACCTCTGACTGCATTGTGGGGTTCCTGAAATAGGATCTTTTCTCCACAAAATTTGACTTGTTAAAATTTTCATCATAGTTTTGACAAGCCAAAGATTCTTTGCTTCTATGCGTCTGACTAAACAGAAACAAGCGAGTTCAAGACAATAGAAGAGACAAAAAGAAAAGTGTCACTTTATTTATATCTAACATATGAAAATGATACAAAACGCTCTCTTATTCAATAAGATTGAGTGTTACAGATAAAGGAGTACAAAGAAGTCTCTCTCTCAGAGGTTGCACTCACTCATTAAAGCTGCGTTTGATTCCAAGTACAAGATGTTTGGAAGGGCGCCAGAATATGATCGGACATTGTGGCAATGATCAGAAGCTGGTTGCACCACGATGCATGATGTAAACATCGAAGAAGTCCCTGGTTGATCGAGAACAATGGTGTTTCTTGAGGTCGAAAGGCAGCAGAGTCTTCTGATTCCACCTGACCATCCGAAGTGAGAGTATGATCCTTCGTTGATGAACATCTCTTCCACCAGAAGGTCGTCCAGTGAGCATGGAGTTTCCTCGATGTCACTTCTGGGGTAAGAGAGGAGGTTTTGAGACCTCACAGGGGATGCTACCCACCACTATATCCACCTCTACCCCCGCCGCCATCCTCACTCTGACCATGCCATGCCAAGAAGCATGACTGGTGCATTGAATCCAAAGAGATCTTGGCGAGGGTCCGGTCCCCATCTCTTGAAGACAGGAGTCATGACTTCTTCTCATGTGGTCGACCATCGACCAAGTTGGCTGGCCGATATTCTCCCAAGGGCCCAGCGAATATGAAAAAGGATGATCAAGCCTACCTGCATGAAGCAAACAAAAATTAGAAGATCTGAAGCTTAGTATACTTCAATAGAAAAACTAAGTGACAAACGCAGTTATTGCTGAAATCTTCAGACGCAGGAATGACCCGCGCAGCAAGCCAAACTTCCGCGGCGGCAGAAACAGACGCGAATCAAAGCTGTGATATACACGGAATTTGAACGCGATCTAGTTCTACATCCATGTCTAAGATGTAAGACGCAAAGAGAATCAAACGCGAGAATTGCCATCTCCCTGTTGGATGAATAGGAGTTGCAAGATTCAGGCCTGAGACCTCCAGTCTGAGTTGAGATTCTCCTAAGTTGACAGCCTCAAGACGCGAGCTCCATATACAGAGCCTGCGGCCAGGAGTCTAAGTCTACTATACTCGCGTCTAGAGAAGTTTAAGTCAATGGCGCAACTTCCAAAAGAGGAAGGCACAACTGACTTCAGGAGAAAATCTAGATGATGAATCTCTTTAAGAGAGATCAAAATTCAAACCTGGCTGGGTTAAAAATGCCATGGCAAACCAAGAAGGCGTACCCGCAGAGGCCTCTATTAAGAGTTGAACTCTCTGCATCGAAGCACGGACATAAAAGGTGCTCAAAGAGACGCTTTCTGTTATTGAAATCACTTGACAGTGGTAATCTTTAAAGAGACCAAACAGAAGCATGAAAGCTCTGGGTCATCTTCATCCATAGAGGTAAGCCCCTGGTAAAGTCCTTGAAGGGAGAAGATGGAGTCTCTCCGAGCACTTGTTGTTAAAAGAAAATAGTCCAAGTATGGGACTGCTAAAGGAAGGGGGTAAGCCCTATTTATAGGCAAGCTACAACACCTATAATCAATGGCTCATTAATCAGGGCCGTCGGCTTCAATCCCCGCATGCATGTCAAAGCCCAGTAAAGGACTGACACGTGGACTATTGCTTCGGGAAGCGTCGAAGACGCAGATCTCCAACCGCCAGCGCCGGTCTGGCATTAAA
The DNA here is from genome assembly GCA_038442645.1 of Agave tequilana. NCBI lineage: Eukaryota > Viridiplantae > Streptophyta > Magnoliopsida > Asparagales > Asparagaceae > Agave > Agave tequilana. The sequence continues at coordinate 85,954 of JAVJIF010016718.1, read as the reverse complement.
AGGCATTAACGCCCAGGCCCAATGAAGAGCCGACGCGTAGACAACCGCTTCGGGAAACAATGGATGATGCGGGTTCCCAATCGTCAATGAAGACTTGACGTTTGAAATCTCACAGGATCTTTATGACAGACTGCACATAACGCCTGGGAAGTTGTACCAAACGCAGATGTGAGAGCCGCGTCCAGAGGCTCGCGCCTCTTTTCAAAAAAATGGCGTCCTCCTTCATTCCAAGTTAGAAGACCCTTCGCATCTCTTGGATGACTCAAAGTTGTTCCGCATCTCTCGGACGACTCATTCATTCTGGGGGTCTCAGTAGGAAAGCACATAAAGCTGCGTCCCGAAGCTTACATCTTCAGCAGAGAAGGCCTATCACCTTCACAAGTATCTTGGAGCTGCGTCTACATGGATGATGATGGGTCTTGCACCGAGTCTCAGCGTCGCGTCCCTGACTGCGTCAATTTAAGGGGCGTAAGACCACATTCTTAATGTATCATGAACTCTGCGTCTGGATAAAGTTAAGGATTGCGGCCAGTGAATCACACTCAAAGCTGCGTCCTTCGCGTCCGCTTGAACCGCGTCTTCACTGGCAGGTCAGAATCGCGTGCCTCAGAGCCGCGTCTCTTTTTTATGAATCGACGCTGCGTTTCATCAAAAGAACTTAGTTTTACCTAAGTTCAGTATTCACAGTCAGCCAGAGAGCAAAAAAAATAAACTGTGATTGAATCTATCCACGGCGAGGCAATGAAGGAAAAAAAAATTTCTTCTCAAAGACTTTTATTATTCAAAATGATGAAAGTAAATACAAACACTCTTGGTAAATAGAGTGTCCTTTTCTTTACAAGAAGAAAAAAAAGAAGGCTAAAAGTCCTGGTTCGCCAAAGAACGGATTTGTTCTCTAAGGCGATGTATCTCATGTTGGCGCACCTTCTCAGCCTCCATGAGAGCTTGGGCCCGCAGATCCTCCTCGGATAAAAATCTCTTCGCTTATACTCGGAGGGATTCCAGCTCGGAAGAATAAACAGAGAGATTTGCTTCAACTTGCACCTTGGCAGCCTCTAACTCCGCTAGCCTCTTTGCAGAAGTAGCAAGCTTCTGTTCATTAAGAACAATCAAAGCCTCAGCTCTGGCTATAGCAGCCCGAGAGTCAAGGATAGCCTGCTTCGCAGCCTGCATGATCATCTCGGATTCCTTTGACTCGACCGCTAGCTTTTGATGATTAGCCTGGAAACCTTCGAGAAGACGGGTCCTTTCGGTTATCTTCTCTTCCACCTCTCTTCACTCTTGCTCTTGAGCAGCAAGGAGCCTATTCAGAGTTTCCTGGGCCTCGTGAAATGAGCCAGCATTCTCCAAGGATCGAAGCTCTCTCAAGTTATGTCCCAACTGCTCCACCAGCAGCAGACACGCCTTGGCTGGTGAAGGGCCTCCGGCTAAACTGATGTTCTCGATCAGGTTTCCGAGAAACATCCGGGCAAATTCAAAGGAGCTATCCCCAGATAGGATGAAATCAATACATGATTGCATCGAGGCAAAGAACTGTTGCACTATCTGGCGTGTCAGAATCCCCATGGTATCACCACCTAAACTGCTCCCCGATCCCCTTTCTATCACGGGGTGAGGAATGTAAGCCGATTCTTCCAGAATAGGAGTCGGGCTGACCACGGGTGCGGCTGGAGCAAGAGTAGCCGCCGGCACTTCTGGGGGTACTACGTCCGTAGAAACCTCCGCAACTGATGAAATGATAGTAAGCTCGACCTCTTCAGGGTTCTTGGACGAGGTTTGAGCTGTACGGCCTCCCGGGTAGGCACTAACCTCCAAAGTCTCCTACCTGAGCTTCCTCAGTACCCTCTGCAAATTACAAGAATATCAGCTACAACAGTAAAAGGAAAACATTCAAAATATTAATATTTCCTCACTTAGCTGAGGGTCCAAAGATGGCGAGTTCTTAGGCGAACCCTGCAGGGTGGAGGTCTCCCTGACTTCGATGATTGCCCTCTCTTGAGGCATCCCAGTAATAGGAGTCTCAACTCTCTCCTGCTGGGCCAGCTCCTGTATCATCTCCTCGATCTGGGAGGAAGCAGCGGCCTCGCTAACCACGACCAGCCCTGCGATATGAAGCCAAATGAAAAAGAAAACGTCAAAATCCTTTTCCTAGTTAAAAGGATGAGTTAGGCGAAAAGAGCACCTACAGCAGCTTCAGCAGGAATAACTGCCGCTGGTGGTGACGCCGTCACCGGATCACACCCATATATTTCCTCCTCCGAGATGTGTGAGAATTTACTCGGATCAGGAGGAGCGGGTCATCGCCAAAGTCGACCTCATCGCCTGAATCATACCCTTCTTCTTCGGATGAAGAAGACGACAGTTTAATGCAAGAAGCCTCGGCAACCGGGACCTTGCTACCAAATACCCCAGTGGTAGGGCTGGGGTCAACTACCCGAGGACTGGGGATTAATACACTAGGGGACCCGGGCTGTTGTGTCTCATCCCTCCTCTCGTCGACAGAGGAAGACCCAGGCTGAATTGAGACCCCTGGAATCTCAACATCACCTCCGCTCATTATGTCAACTTCAAGCTGCTCAGCCTCGTCAGCGGCGGTGGGTTTGTCAGCGAACTCCCCTTCCTCTAAAATCCTGGGGCCCCTGTTGCGCAACCCATGGGTACGGACTAAGGGGGCGTCATCCTCATCTTCCGCTTCGTCCCTCTGTTCCTCAACACCAGAAGGGATGTCTTCGGACGGAGAAACTGCGGCCGCCAAGTCTCTCCGGACCTTCTTTGGGGCAGGCTCAACAGTGAAAGTAGAGCCTTGAGGACGCTTACGTGCCACCTGTCGACCCTTTGCTGCTCGCGGCTCCTCCCTTGATACCCTTCTGATCTCCTTCAGAGCCTTCTGATACTCCTCGACGCCTCGTGAGCGTTTGTTGGACCCCAACTTGGCTTCGTAAAATGCATTGATACTCTCGATGCATGAGTACTCCAGAGCAAAGTCAGGCGTTTGGTTGGCTTGGAAGTACCAGGTACAGAAGCTAAGGCTTGTACAGCCTTTCGGTTCCTTGGGGGGGCAGACAAAAAAGTGCTTCTGTCCCTCCGGCCACACTATAATACCAAGCCTGAGCACCTTCAAACAAGTTCCCACTGAAGGCGAGTGAGCATTGGGGTTACCAACATACAATTGATCATAGCCGAACTGTCGGGCGAAGCGATTCGGCATGTACGGCTCGATCATGCACGAATTCCCTTGTCGGAAAAGCACATACCCAGGCCGAGTATTGACCAACCACCAGAAAACTCCCGATGACAGCCTCGTGAAGTTATCTAGGCCCACGAAGTCAGCAAGTTTATCCCCGAAAGATGCACCAGTAATCTCGGGGAAGCAGCGATTGAGCTGGTAGTTCGAAGTAGTTAGAATGCACTTCCGAATGAAATACATATAAGTATTACACCAGCTTGAACCCTCCAACCGCTGTACGAAAGGGGTAAACCCCTCACTCCAAGACACCGGCGTCATCAGGGAGGGACAGTGCATAACGTACCAAGCCATTAGGTACGTATAGGGAAGCTCAACCCGAGGGTTGGGACGCTTTGCCGTCGGCCTCCCCTCTGAGTCAACGATCGCCTTACCCTGGGAGTCGACAGCCTTCTCTACTTTGCATAGATTCTGAGTTAAGGCCCGCAACCCGCTTTGAATACCGGCCGCCATGGCCGGGAGGAGGGCTATGGCCTACCATAAGCCAGGAGCACCGCCGGGTACACTACGTCGGCAACAATCACTTCATGTGGCAGTGTCGGCACCACACAGCGCTTCAACCACAACATTAAGAAGCCCGCCAACAGTGCTCGATTGGAGATAGGGGTCCGGGCTTGATGATGGAAACTTTCAAAAACCGTGTCAGGTTCGAAAGTATCCTCGTTCTACTCCGTGGTGTAGGAGTCTATAGAAGCCTTGATCCTATCGGCAATCTCCTCGTCAGAGCTGGGAGCCAGTCGGGTCACTGGATGATCTTTCTGATTGACACCATTAAATAAGTAGTTTGCCCAAGACAGCTGCTTGACTCCCCTCGTCCTCCAAGAGGTTATCTGGCCGCAAATGTGAAAGTGACAAAACACCTCCCAATAAGTCTCGTACACCCGAGGAGACTCTTTCTTCAAAATGTGAAGCTTCTCAATGGTCGGGACGTATTCCTCATAGGGAGAGTCCCCCATTACCAGCCCCGAGACTTTGTACAACTCGTGCAGGGCAAGACCCATCTCTCCGACCGGAGTGAAGAATGTCCCCGTCAGAGGATTGTAACGCTCCAGGATCCCAAAGAAGCTTTGAGAACTTGGTGGAATACCATACTGCACGGCCCTGACCGCTTGGTACAATTTCACATGCTCCAACAGGCCTCCAAGATCGGCAAGGACGAAGCTCACCATCTTGTCGCACCAATACTTCTCAGTGGAATGGATCCACCCGGCGAACGGAAGTCGACAGGAAAATCAACCCCACTTTCATGAATGCGTTGAGAAAGGTGGTGCCGAGTTTAGGAGTTTCTCCTACTGGGTGATCGGTCCTGAACAGCCCGGGAAACAGGCCGATAGCCTCCTTATCATGATCAGCATGATATACCTTCTTGGAGCCTAAGTTGCCGAGAGTAACCTCAGGGACGGGTCGGGAAAGCTCCCATGTCATTTTTCGAGGGACGGACATGTGCTGGAGATAAGATAGTGGGTACATCCTCTCCATGTTCGGAATAAAGAATCTTCTATCCCCTATCTGACGGAGCCATTTATAATCTCCGTCATGCAAAGAATAGCCGCCCTCGCTAATGTGGTCTCCAAAGAAGAAAGCAGGCTTCTCCATCGGAGCGCGAGCATTCATTGTGAATGCCGCGTCAGTCATAAGCTCTCGAAAGGTTGCCGCATCAACGTTGGAGAGCCTCTCCCTTCGCTCCTTCGACTTGTCGGCAGTCACAGGAGCAGTCCTTTGCAGCACAAAGGTTAAATCACGGTCAGCACCACCTATGTGCCCGAAGTGACGCCTCTTGGAGAGTGGGCTGGAAGAGTGTCGCACTGCAGAGAGAAAACGACACTTGATCAGAAATCTAATCAGAAATCTAAATAAAAACATTAAGTGTCTATAATTCAGACGCAGAAGAGATACTGGACGCAGAAATTGTCAAAATCCGCGTCCAGACCTGAGGATCCGCGTCCAGACCTGAGGACCGTGAGGCCAGCAGGGAGTCTGCGTTTTCAAAATTCAAGACTTATGAAAAATCTCTAAGTACTTGGACTCGGTGCAAGATTCATAAAAACCAGCGTCTGATGTCACAGAACGCAAGAATCAAGTCTGCGTCCAGATCTTTCACAATTAGAAACATTCTAAGTGATGACTCCAGAACGCAAGGCTTACTGGCACTCTATGTTTAACAAACAAGTACATCCTCAAGCGGATAAAAGCGGTAGGGTCATCAAACCCGCGCCTTGTTTGTTAACTCAAAGACCGCGTCTGAGAACCAAACACGGTTTCGAATCCACGTTGGTGGTTCTCCTTCAAAGAAGGAATTTTTAGGGTTATAAGAACTCCATAAACCCCTCTAATGGCGAAGATCAAGCCTGATGGCGTTATACCTGAGATAGGGGCTTCCTGCATGGAGGTACCGCCCCTTTGGACCTCAGTGACGACCGCCTTCGACGATGAAGCAGTTTGCTTGGCCTTGGGTGCCATTGCGAATCAAGAATCTAATGCTAGACGAAAGAGAAGAGAACAAAGGAAATCCTTTTTCTCAAAACCCTTGCAGATACACTTGAAGACGAAAGAGAGACTAATGGTGACTCTCTCGATGACTGTTGCCATTTATAGGCACAGTGATTCGCAAAGATACGCGACGCTTGGCTCAATTGACTCGACATCGAATCATCTTTTGACGCGTGGACAGCGCATTTAATGCAGCGTGAAGTTCGCATGCCAAAGAGAAGGTGTCCTGTCGGCTCCACAGGACACGTGGCAGTGCACTCATGGCATGGCACGGATTCGCATCCAACAGTCGCGCCTCTTCAATGGACGCATCCCTTCAGCACGGTCATAGTTGCGTCCAGAAAGTCACGTCTTTACTCAAAAAAGATGCGTCTCTCCGAAAGTTCGCATCCTTCCAATCCAGCCTAGCATCGGGCTGCCTTGTGGAATATCAGTCGCGTCTTTAAAGCAGTACTATCCCTGCGTCTCAAAAAAAAAGCTGGCATTCAGTTCTTACTTCTGCAAATCAGTTCAACAGTACACTGGCACAAGCAGACGACCGTCCACTCCTGGCTTTAAAGTGCACCCACGACAGACTTAAAGCAATCGGGGAGGTTTAGACTGTGTATCTAGACACTCAACACGATCAACTTTGGTGGCTTCAAAGAGTTCCACAGTACACTCACGAAGACCATACCCCAGACAAGATCAAACCCGGAGCATTGACAGTCCAGTCATAAGGGTGAGCTCAGCTAGAGTCCAAAGTATTTCGAAATCCGTCCCACTTAACTGCGGAATGTCGAAAACTTTGGAAGGGGTTCTGTAGGCTGTCTAAAAATCACTAAAAGACAAGCCATTAAAAAGCAGAATTCTAAGTTCTAGACGCAAGGCTAATTTTTGGCCGCGTCTCAGCAGCATCAAGGCGCGAGGCTCGACAGCAGCGTCTCAGCAGCACCAAGGTGCGAGGGTCGAAACCCGCGTCTCAGCAGCACCAAGGCGCGAAGGTCGAAACCCGCGTCTCAGCAGCACCAAGGCGCGAGGCTCGACAGCCCCGTCTTAGCAGCACCAAGGCGCGAGGGTCGAAACCCGCGTCTCAGCCGCACCAAGGCGCGTGGGTCGAAACCCGCGTCTCAGTAGCTCTAAGGCGCGTGGGTTGACACCCGCGTCTCAGTTGTAACCGTCCCGGTTTCGGGGCCAATCACGGCCCACATAACGGGAAAAGTTAGCCCCCATTATGGAGTATTTTTAGGAGGCACGTACGCCCCTGAAACCCCTATAAATAGCCCCGTCGCTATGAAGAAGGGGTCGGATTTTCGGTCGGATGATTTCTGAGAGAAAAGAGCTCTGAGAGAAAAGAGAGAGAGAGTTCAACCCTTCAGAGAACTTGCTGTGTTCAAGTTGATCTTTGCCTATCTTCTCTTTGAGAGTTTTGATAGACAGAGCTGAGTTACTCCATCTACCACCCGAAGAGGAGATCCCCGGAAGATCTCGACGGTCACCCGGTCAACGAAGAACAAGATTCACTCTCCACCGCCACTTGAAGAACCCAGCCTTAAACAAAGGGAGGATTCAAGACTCAACATCCTCCCTCCCTTATAATCGGAAGACTGATCTATTGTAATCTTCTATCCAATCAAAAGAATTTTACAATCGAATCCTCCTTTTCCGACGCATACAACAGTAAACTTCGAACTCCTCGCGATACGTATGATCCTCATCGGATACCTCGTCAACTGAATAAAACATCCCTATACCTAGATATGCAAATCTAAGATCGTCAGAAAGTGACCTAATGAGTGATAAAATGAAGGAAGGTTTATGTGCATGTTACGTGTGTACATAATACAATATTATTATGAAAATAATAGATGAATAATATCATGAATAAAACTGTAAATAGAAGATAACTAAATAATATCACAAATAAAGTTGTAATAGAAGATAACTCGTCACTATAAAGGAACAACTAATGGTCTGATACTCTAAGAGGTGTAATCTAGCATATATCTCTAATCTGATGATTATTATTAATCTAACTAATGTGATATTTAGTTGTGCCCCATTCCAAAATAGTTTTCCCACATACTAAACAAAATTATTGTTATTGTAACACCCTAGTAATGAAGTACATGTATTTTAGAAGGGTATCGTGCATGCCCGGTACCACGGTCTAATATTCTTGGGACTGAATTAGGACAGGCCGCAAAGCTCAGACAACTGATAACTGAATAACTGGCAATTAATAATTAAGTAGACAGTATTACTTTGGTTCTTCATGGTGGAACCCAACTTCAGTTAACCTTCATAAGTCCTTTCAAAATAGACGACATGCATTATCAGGCAATTATCTCTTTTTTAGATTGTGGTGTCTTTTATAAACATGCCAATAATATAAATTATTATTAAATATAATAGTAACTGAATATCTCTAATTGCTGTCGATGTAACTAATAGCTAATAACTGATAATTGTCGTAAAACTCTAAAGATATAAAGTCACTAATATCCTATCACTATCACAATATCTCTATACTTATAATTGAATAACTGAAATAATTAAGAAAAAATCATGAAGTGAAGTCTACTGGATATTCTCATAATCAAAATAAATCAAAACAGATCAAGATCATAATTAAAGAGTGGAATATTTTCAATCAACATGAAATCTAGAATTTGTTCTTACGTATAATACTCAACATCAATAAGAGATCATCAATATTCTGATAAAACAAATCAATGGGTGAATTCAGAAACACTTGTCACCAATAACTTGAAATCAGCGCCACAGTACATATTAAAGTTAACAGTAAGGTACTCACATGTATAATTAAGATCCAACCATTATCAATTCCATCTAAAAATTAATTCAGTTCTCATCCATATATACAAGGATACAATAATAACGGATCCATTAAATTTAATCTCAATACAATCATCATAGACATCAAAGTTTTATTTCTCAAGCTTGGTGAATGATTTATACCTTCTAGAGACATCACTAAGAGTCATCTAAATAGAATCAATAAGATGTTCACTCCATTTGATATCATCATTTAACATTCTCTCAATTTGTCTTTTAACTATAATTAGTGAAATGTCATCAGCTTTAGTGAAAGTTCATCACTTACTACTTAACTAACAATAAATTGATAGTCCAAACATCGCTACAACTTGCTACATAAACTTAAACCCCAAGGTTACAAGAATCCATAAACTAAACACTCACGTCTCAGTAACAAGAAACGGAGTCCATATATGTTTAACGCTTAAGGGTATATTTAATACATTATCTCTAATATATTTAAACTATCCCACAGTATAATAATCTGTGACTAATAATCTATTGCATGCATGTAAAATTTACTATTTAAACTAATCTGATCTACTCCCGAACTACAAGTCAAACGCTACTCCAATTGGGATCGCTGGCATATCCAAGCATATACAGTCAATTAATATTGACAAAAGGAAACACTCGTATCTCAATGACAAAATACAAAGTTTATATACGTTTAAATATCAAGGGTATTCTGATCCGTTAACTCTATTCTATCTAAATCCTGGACTTAAAAATCAAATCTATTGTATTTCTGGAATTTCTCTAATTATAATCACTCTGAAGTATTTATTAAGAAAACAATTAATAATTCAATTTCTAAAAATTTCTAGTTATTTACTCAAAATACATTCATACAGAATTTATGTAGAGACAACTCAATAATTCCATATCAAAATATTTAATCATTGATACCAGATTTTAATCATGAAAACTGCAATTATTTTTAGATACTAAAAATTAAACAATTTAACTAACTAACAATAATTAAATAATCACAAATAAATTATCACCTCAATAAAGTATAACATATGTAAAGGTATTCAAAACACTGACAGTTCCACATTATAAATATTTTACGAATAAATTATATAAATCATGATGTATTTAAAGAATAAAACACTCATGCAATTTAAATAGATAAAAACATTCATGCAATTTAAATAGTAATCATTAAATATGTAACAAATTTGATTCAGTAACCATAATTAATTTAAAAAGATAAAAACACTCACAAAGTCTTGTAGGTCAGGTCTGGGTTGGATCAAATCACCAACGGGTTGGATCGTGTGCTCTGAAGCCAAAACGGGTCAGATCCAACTTATTCTCTTCTCCTTTTTGCCTTGTGGATTCGGGTTTGCAATATTGGGTCGAGTTAGTTTACAACTGGATCGGGTTGAGAAATGGTTATGAATGTGATGATAAGCGGGTTTGGACTGAGAACGAGTCGGGTTGGATCATGGCAGGGATCCAATATGAAAAACAAGTAAAAGGAGTTGGCGGTTGGTGTTGGCCGCCAGGCGTGGCGGTGCTGCAAGTGGAGAAAGAGAGGATGCGGCGGTTGGTAGGGCTATAGGTGGCAGTCGGGCTCGAGGATGGTGGAGGGCAGCAAGATGAGGCGGTTGTTGGGGTCTGTCTGCGTCAACAGCAGGGTGAAGGAGGAGAAGGGAAAAAGAAGGTGGCGGTCAAGGCCGAGGGGTAAGGAGGCAGGGCGTGCGCTACAGCAGTTGGCGGGTGCCGACTACAAGAGGAGGTTGAAGATGGTGTTATCGAGGGTTGCCGAGGCAAGGTCAGGGAGGGGGCTGCGGTGGCGAACATGAGAAGAAGAAGAGAGAAGATAGAAAAGTTGGGTGGCCGGCTGTGCCTGCATGGAGATGAGGTGATGACAGCGAGGGCATGTTGGCAGTGAGTGCAGTTCATGGTGGTGGTGGTGGTGTCGCATGGATGCGGGAGGAAGAAGGAGCAAGGGTGGCACGCTCGTGGTGGGTTGTCTCATGTAGGTGATGTCGTTGGCGGTGAATGTGGGCGGGAAAGGCGTGAGTGAGTTGGCGCTTGGGTGAAGAGGTGGTTGCCACAAGGGGGAGCGGTGGCAGGATGAGAACGAGGGGGAGAGGGAGAGAGTTTAGGGTTCGGCTGAGGGGAGAGGAAGGAAGATGACGGAATAGAGGGGTCGCTTCATGTGTGTGAGCCACGCACACATACAATAAGAGGACCAATCACGCATTTGAAAAATACCTAGAGGGGGGTGAATAGGTGTAAGTGCTAATCTAGTGAACTAAGTGCGCTAAATGCGGAAGCTAATGCAAATTTTACAACACACTTAATACAATCAACAAGTGTAGCCGAATTCCCCGTGAAGGGCTCTGGACTAACTCCTCTTGATTCCCCTTGAATGGGTTGAGATGCTATGTGAAGCTCTTGTTGATTAAGTACAAGTGAGGCACACACAAACAACCAAGCATATAAGATGATATATCAATATGAATATATGCAAGGCAACACAAGCAAGTATGATGATATGATATGAATGATGCTTTGCACAAATAAACAAGAGAGAGTTAGAGAGACAAGTGGATCAAACGCTAACAACAAGATATGTTTCGAGGTTCGAGCACCTTGCTCTACATCCCCGCCTACACCACCGTGTAGGATTTCCAATCCACTATTGTTGGCCCAAAGGCCTTCCACTCTAGTTTTGATTATGATTAACTCATGTAGTTATGTTTACTAATAATCTTGTGTTGTTTAAGTTTCAGATCATTAACCAAGATATTAGTTGGTGATTAGCTTCAACAAGGTGTTTAGAAGCTTTTCATGATGATTCCAGGGCCAAAGCTTCAAGATCATACATTGCCTAGCCCATGGATAGAGTTTTGGAGCAAGTCTACTTGAAGATGAAGATCATCAAGAAGACTTAGGTATCCATAGTTTAGATAGTGTATTTTAGATCCATTTGTAAAGTTTAGTATAGTTGATATGCTCAAGTGCACAACACACATGTTTTCATGTTTTGGATTTGGTTTTCATGAATAAGTAGATCAAAACAAGTTTACTGTATTTCTATGTATATTAGATGTATTCTAGATATACATACATGGTTTAACTTGCTAGACAAACTTATTTTGATATCCCTATTCATGTGTTGAAAAATCAAGTTTGATAAAAATACAAGTTTTATTTTTGATAAAATTTGCAAGACTCAAAAATGAATTGATATGATTGATATATGTCTTGAAATTTTTATCACAAGTTTGTGTTTCCATATAAAATGATAAAACTATTTTTGGTGATTTTTAGAAGTGTTAAAAGATTTTTAGAAAAATATTTTACACTATTTTTCTGACCCAGATTTCTGTTCCAGGCTTCAATCAGTCGACTAGTCAACCTGACCTAGTCGACTTGGGTGAAGTCGGTCGACCGGGCCGGTCGACCGACCTGCACAAATCTGTGCACGTTTGGAGGCACTGGGACGGTCGACCGCTCCGGTCGACCGGGGCACTTACAGTGCTCTCTGTTTGTTTCGGTCGACCGGGCCGGTCGACCGCAGTTGCCCAACGGTCATATTTTCGACCGTTGGCGGTCGACCGGGCCGGTCGACCGTTGCCTGTCAGAGCTGCCAACTCAGCTCTAACGGCTAGTTTTGTTTGGGGGCTATAAATACCCCATCTCTTGGGCTGTTTTGTCAAGGTTTTCAAGAAGAAAAATTTCAGTATTTCTCTAGTGTTTAAACAAGTTTTCAAATAGTTTTTGTGCTAAAAAGATTTCATCTTTATTGTTTTGGGTTTTTGAAAAATAAAAGAAATTAGGCTTTTGGGTTATTGAATTGGATTTCACTTTCTATCATCTTCAAGAGATTTCCCAAGTAGTTTTTCTTTGTTGCTTGTTTCCAAAAACACCTAGTTTCCACACTTGAGCTATCTTCTATCCTAATCTATTAGGATCATTTGTTTTGTGGAAAAAGAAAAAGGAAAGAGGTTTGTGGTTGAAAGAGACCATCTATTGTAAACCCTTGATTTCTTGGATGCTCCCTCTTTGGTAGAGGTTGAGGTTGTGATTTGGGTTGTTAGTTTGCTCCCTCTATTGTGAGGTGGAGATTGGTGTTTACTCCCTCTTGGTGAGGTGGAGTTGGTTGTTGGTTTGTATCCCTCAAGTGTGAGGTGGATTGGTTGTTGTATTGGCTAAGGGCCTACCCTCTTGTGTGAGGAGGTGTTTGTTTGAGAGAGGAGTTAGGTACTCCATTGTTGTACAAATCCTTCTCGGTGAAGGTTCCCTCGGTGGGAGTCCTCGGTGGACGGTATAGTGGATTGGAAATCCTACACGGTGGTGTAGGCGGGGATGTAGAGCAAGGGTGCTCGAACCTCGAAACATATCATTGTGTTTGCGTTTGATCCACTTGTCTCTAAACTCTCTCTCTTTACATTTGTGCAAAGCATCATACCTCATTCATATCATATATTGCTTGTGTTGAGCATCATTCATATTGTCATACCATATCTATTTGCTTGTGTTGTGCCTTGCATAATTCACATTGTTATATCTTGTATATGCTTGGTTGTTTGTGTGTGCCTCACTTGTACCTAATCAACAAGAGCTTCACATAGCACCTCAACCCATTTAAGGGGAATCAAGAGGAGTTAGTCCAGAGTCCTTCACGGGGAATTCGGCTACACTTGTTGATTGTACTAAGTGTGTTGCAAAAATTTGCATTAGCTTCCGCATTTAGCGCACTTAGTTTTGCATTTAGTTTTAGATTAGTACTAACACATATTCACCCCCCCTCTAGGTGTTCCCTTTCAATTGGTATCAGAGCTAGTGCTCCTGATACTTAGGCTTAACATCCTAGGAGTGAGATCCATTTGCTTGCTAATCTATTGTTTGCATTTGCTTGTTTTGCACACATATAGTTTATCATGGCTTTCATGACCCACCTAGCTTTGACCCTTCCAACATTGATGTTTGGAAGTATAGGATGTCCATGTACCTAAAGACCCTAGGTTTGCATGTCTTTCTTGCGGCCACCAAGAAATGCTATCTTGGAGATCACAATCATATAGGGGCCAATGCACAAGCCCTTGAGGCCATTAGAAGCACATTACCTAAAGATTATCTTATGTGTGTTTCTAACTTTGATTCCGCTTTTGTAGTGTGGAACAAATTGACAACAACCACCACCTCCGAGCTTCAAGTACAAATTCAACAAGAGGAAGAATCTAGTGGAGAATCCGAGCCACAACAATGCTATATGGTCCAAGGGAATGACTCCCTTGAGGTACACTCGGAAACTCCATTAGATAATGATGATCGTGCTAGTTCTTCAAATGATTATGTTGATCCCCATGCCTTAAATGAAGAACTTTCTATTGTTGTGAAAAATTAATAGAAAAATATAATTTGTTGAAAAAGAAAAGTCTAGAAATTGAAAAAGAAAATAAAAGTTTGCATTCTAGACTTGATTGTGTTTTGCAAGAGAAGGTTAAGGTCTATAATGAAAGGGATTCATAAGATCTAAATTAGACCTTGCACTAAAAGAAAATGATTTTTTAAAATCTAAAAATGATTGCCATGCTATTTTGAAGAAAAATGAAAATTTATCTTCTAAAGTTGATTTTGTTGTAAAAGAAAATAATTCTTTGAAAATAAAAATTGATTCTATTTCAAAGGATTTAGAAATTTGTTTAAAGAAAAATGAAGTTTTGCAAAATAAAATTGATGCACATGTTTGCCATGCTAGTGTAGCTTCTTCATCTAGTCTACCTAATGCATGTACCTCTTCTTCTAAGATTAATGATGATATTTGTATGTTAAAGAAGAGAGTAGATTGTTTGGGCTCCACTATGAGCCAATGTGCAAAGAACCATACACGCTTGGAATCTTTGGTTCGAAAGAAACAAGTTCCATCTTTATGCATGCACACCCTCCACGGCATACACATGCTCCTCACGGACACACTTCTCATATGTATGCTCATGTGTACACTTGTACACATTGTGACCGAAAAGGCCATCTTGCTAAATTTTGCTATGATCGTTTACATGTTGAGAATTTAGCAAAGAAGTTTGTTTGGGTTAGAGAAGGGACTAACCCCCATGGACCCAACAAGATGTGGGTACCAAAGACTACCCCTCCTATTATTTTTGATGTAGGTGTGGGCTCTCACATGACGTGAGAGTGATGACACCTTGGAGTGGATGCGTTCCGGACTTAAAAGGAAATCAATTGGATGCATCACTTTCAAGGGAAGATTTGGTGGAGATGACCACCATGTTTTGGAGACAAGGAGAGTTGCCTTCTAGGTTTTGGTAACAATTCTTAACTCCTTATTATTGTTTACATGCTTTCATATTGATGTTTTATAGCATGTTTTCCTTGTCTATGGATTAGTGTGTAAATATCACATTTATTAGATCCTTGACATACATGTATAGTATTTGAGACACACATGCTTGCATGAACCCATACTTAGTGTTCTCACTTTTATTTAAGCTATAATGTACATCATGAATCTAATACATGTGAATTTACATAGTAATCATGTCTTAGTTGTATCATGATGATTTTTATCTTGTTTTTGATGCTTCATGTTAAGATTACTTGTTTAGATGTTAGTTTTCATTAAGACTGGTTATATACTTGTTCATAGAATGGGCGACAAATAATTTATATATAGTTGGGCTTGATTGCTTATTTGAACCCATTAGATGTGCTAGTATAGTCTAGTTTTGATGATTCATACATTTCAAACTTGTATTCCATTTTGATTTGTTTTATGTGTATAAGTTTTCAATTCATGTATATGTGTATTTTGCCAAACTTTAAGATATACATGTATACCCCTTGAGTCATTTGCCTTTCATGCAAATCTATATATGGACTCAATTGTGTTTAGGGATATGTATGTTTACTTATTGTGTTGACAATTCATACATATACCTTGAAATGAAATGTGTTTTGGTGAAGATTTAGCTTTTCTTGATTTTGTGTTTAATTGTAACTTCATGTATATGTCTATCTTGTCCAAACTATTAGATATACATGTTTATCCTTTTGAGTCACGTGCCTTCATGCATATATAAATAGTGGACTCGTTATGTTTTGGATATGTATGTATATTTTAATTTGTACTTGACATACATATGCCATGAAGATTAAATAAGTTTTGATGATTTTCGTGTTTTCAATGTTTAAGGAATAATTGAGCTTAATGAAAAATTTTCATGATTATGATATTCACACTTTATTTGTACACTCACATTTATTGCTTGCTCATGTTTTATTTTCATGAGTCATATTTATGCCTAATTGAATTAGAGTGTTGATTATCATGTGGATTTCATATTTTATGAAAATATTTTTAGTTTATTCCTTGCTTGAAGGATTTCGCACTAGTTAACAAGTTTTTCATTTTGACTAGTTCGTATTCTTCAATTTGGTAGTGATTTTCAAACAAAACTACATTTTCAAATCTATTTTTGAAAACCCCTACCATCGAAGGGAGGTTGGAAGGGAGATCATGTTCATGTATGCTTTACTATGAAAATCATTTAAAACTTGAACCATGATTGGGTGGTAGATTATATGAGTTATACCATGTTTTTATTTCAATTGGTATCATTGAACTCTTTCAATTGGTATCATTTTGATCTTTGTGTATACTCATATGTTTATTGTGTATGTATATTTTCAATTGGTATCATCTATTGGTGATTGGTACTCATTCTATTTCATACACATATATTTGTTGTATTTGTGCTTAAGATATAAATTTTCACAAAATCTTGTTTATGCTAGTGCTTGAGCTTCAATTTTGTTTCAATTGATTACTTTTAAATTGGTATCAAGCCCATGCATCTTTTTAGTTGGTATTTCATAAAGGGGGAGAAAATTTAATTTTGTCTTTCAATTGGTGATTCTTCATTGGTATTTGTTTCCCACTCCCTTACTTTATGATTGAAAATTTCATATTGGTATCATATGTTTAATATGAAAATTATTTACAATTGGTATCAAAATTTTATTTAGACATTCATAATTTATTATGTTTAATTTCAATTGATATCAAGATGTTTCATGTGTTTTTGCTTAAAATTGGTATCTAAAAATTTTGTTTTTAAGAAAAATACAAAAGTTTTGATTTGTATTGACTATATGCATATAGATTCATGATGAGTGTATCTTGTATTGAAGAGCTTAACATCTCTTCGTTATGTGGTACACGTGTGTAGGGGGAGCTTCACATCTCCTCTTATGCATTACATAATGTGTGTTATGTGAATTAGGGCTTAACATCCCTCTTTCATGAAATGCATATGTGTAGGGAAGCTAACTTAGCGTCTTCCTCTTCATGAATGTATATAGCATATAACATCTATTGATCTTTGTTTATTTTAATTGATATCAAGATGCTTCATTGACATATTTATCTATTGATATCATGTTGTTATAGTCACCCCTTATTGACCTTGTTTTTGTTTTAGACAAAAGGGGGAGAACATTGTTTTATTGTTTTGATTGACTTAAAAGGGGAGAAAGATTTTTACCCTCATTTTATTGTTTGGATTGTTTAACCCCTTCTTGATCTTTTTGTTTAACAAAAAGGGGGAGAAAAAAAATTTGTTGATTTGGTTTTGCTTTAAAAAGAAAGAAGATTTTGCTTTGCTTTGATTTGATTACCCCTTGTTGATGATTGACAAAAAGGGGGAGAATTATTTGAGAGTTTAACATGCATATATGAAACTCAAATTACTTCTATGCATGATTGGTACATGTTTTATTTTGCATATATTAAGTTTAATTTAGTTTAATTTTAATTGGTACATGTTTTTGTTTTGCATATATTAAGTTTAATTTAGTTTAATTTTAATTGGTATCTAAAGCATGTTTTGTGATTAGATATTTTGTAATTGGTATCTAGAGTGTAATTGGTATCTAGAACCCTTTATTGTTATACATAGGTATGCATGTTTCATGTTTCATGTTTAAGAAGCTTTCATTGCATATTCATTATGTTTATTTGGTTATGCATGGTTAAGGGGGAGCTTCTTTGAAGCTTAACTTTAATCCATGCATATATAACTCCATGAGTTTTGTCATCATCAAAAAGGGGGAGATTGTTGGCCCAAAGGCCTTCCACTCTAGTTTTGATGATGATTAACTCATGTAGTTATGTTTACTAATAATCTTGTGTTGTTTAAGTTTCAGATCATTAACCAAGATATTAGTTGGTGATTAGCTTCAACAAGGTGTTTAGAAGCTTTTCATGATGATTCCAGGGCCAAAGCTTCAAGATCATACATTGCCTAGCCCATGGATGGAGTTTTGGAGCAAGTCTACTTGAAGATGAAGATCATCAAGAAGACTTAGGTATCCATAGTTTAGATAGTGTGTTTTAGATCCATTTGTAAAGTTAGTATAGTTGATATGCTCAAGTGCACAACACACACGTTTTCATGTTTTGGATTTGGTTTTCATGAATAAGTAGATCAAAACAAGTTTACTTTATTTCTATATATATTAGATGTATTCTAGATATACATACATGGTTTAACTTGCTAGACAAACTTATTTTGATATCCCTATTCATGTGTTGAAAAATCAAGTTTGATAAAAATACAAGTTTTGTTTTTGATAAAATTGCAAGACTCAAAAATGAATTGATATGATTGATATATGTCTTGAAATTTTTATCACAAGTTTGTGTTTCCATATAAAATGATAAAACTATTTTGGTGATTTTTAGAAGTGTTAAAAGATTTTTAGAAAAATATTTTACACTGTTTTTTCTGACCCAGATTTCTGTTCCAGGCTTCAATCAGTCGACTAGTCAACCTGACCTAGTCGACTTGGGTGAAGTCGGTCGACCGGCCAGTCGACCGACGTGCACAAATCTGTGCACGTTTGGAGGCACTGGACGGTAGACCGCCCGGTCGACCGGGGCACTTACAGTGCTCTCTGTTTGTTTCGGTCGACCGGGCCGGTCGACCGCAGTTGCCCAACGGTCATATTTCCGACCGTTGGCGGTCGACCGGGCCGGTCGACCGTTGCCTGTCAGAGCTGCCAACTCAGCTCTAACGGCTAGTTTTGTTTGGGGGCTATAAATACCCCATCTCTTGGGCTGTTTTGTCAAGGTTTTCAAGAAGAAAAATTTCAGTGTTTCTCTAGTGTTTAAACAAGTTTTCAAAATAGTTTTTGTGCTAAAAAGATTTCATCTTTATTGTTTTGGGTTTTTGAAAAATCAAAGAAAATTAGGCTTTTGAGATATTGAATTGGATTTCACTTTCTATCATCTTCAAGAGATTTCCCAAGTAGTTTTTCTTGTTGCTTGTTTCCAAAAACACATAGTTTCCACACTTGAGCTATCTTCTATCCTAATCTATTAGGATCATTTGTTTTGTGAAAAAAGAAAAAGGAAAGAGGTTTGTGGTTGAAAGAGACCACCTATTGTAAACCCTTGATTTCTTGGTTGCTCCCTCTTTGGTAGAGGTTGAGGTTGTGATTTGGGTTGTTAGTTTGCTCCCTCTATTGTGAGGTGGAGATTGGTGTTTACTCCTCTTGGTGAGGTGCAGTTGGTTGTTGGTTTGTATCCCTCAAGTGTGAGGTGGATTGGTTGTTGTATTGGCTAAGGGCCTACCCCTCTTGTGTGAGGAGGGTTTGTTTGAGAGAGGAGTTAGGTACTCCATTGTTGTACAAATCCTTCTCGGTGAAGGTTCCCTCGGTGGGAGTCCTCGGTGGACGGTATAGTGGATTGGAAATCCTACACGGTAGTGTAGGCGGGGATGTAGAGCAAGGGTGCTCGAACCTCGAAACATATCATTGTGTTTGCGTTTGATCCACTTATCTCTAAACTCTCTCTCTCTCTTTACATTTATGCAAAGAATCATACCTCATTCATATCATATATTGCTTATGTTGAGCATCATTCATATTGTCATACATATCTATTTGCTTGTGTTGTGCCTTGCATAATTCACATTGCTATATCTTGTATATGCTTGGTTGTTTGTGTGTGCCTCACTTGTACCTAATCAACAAGAGCTTCACATAGCACCTCAACCCATTCAAGGGGAATCAAGAGGAGTTAGTCCAGAGCCCTTCACGGGGAATTCGGCTACACTTGTTGATTGTACTAAGTGTGTTGCAAAATTTGCATTAGCTTCCGCATTTAGCGCACTTAGTTTTGCATTTAGTTTTAGATTAGCACTAACACCTATTCACCCCCCCTCTAGGTGTTCCCTTTAAACTATAACGTCCACCGAGGACTCCACCGAGGGAACCTTCACCGAGAAGGATTTTTACAACAAGGTAGTACCGAACTCCTCTCTCAAACAACCACCTCACAACCGAAGGGTAGGCCCGTAGCCAAACAACAACCAACGCCTCTACCGAAGAGGGTTACAAACCAAACTCCACCTCTCACTTGAGGGAGCAAACCAATCACCCGATCACCTCTACCAAAGAGGGATACAACAAGAACAAGGGTGTTTACAACAAGTGATTTCTTTCAACCACAAACAATCTCTCTTTCTTTTCTCTTTTTCCACAAAACAAATGATCCTAATAGATTAGGATAGAAGATAGCTCAAGTGTGGAATCAAGGGTTTTTGGAAACAAGCAACAAAGAAAAACTACTTGAAAAATCTCTTGTAAATGATAGAAAATGAAAACCAATACAATATCTCAAAACCTAACTCTCTTTGATTTTCCGAAAACCCAAAACAAGAAAGATGAAATCTTTTTAGCACAAAAACTATTTTGAAAACTTGTTTAAACACTAGAGAAACTCTGAAATTTTTTTCTAAAACTCTTATCAAAACAGCCCAAGAGATGGGGTATTTATACCTCCATCAGAAAACTAGCCGTTAGGCTGATGTGGCAGCCTGACAGGCTCCCGGTCGACCGGCCGGTCGACCGCCAACGGTCAGAAATGTGACCGTTGGCAACCACGGTCGACCGGCACGGTCGACCCAAACAAACAGAGAGCTCTGCTCTCAGACCCGGTCGACCGCCCGGGTCGACCGTCCCGGAGCTGCCAAACGTGCACAGATCTGTGCACGTCAGTCGACCGGCCCGGTCGACCGACTTCATCCCAAGTCGACTAAGTCAGAAGACTAGTCGACTGGTTAAAGCCTGGAACAGAAACTGGGTCAGAAAAATAGTTTAAAAATATTTTGAAAAATCTTTTAACACTTCTAAAAATCCACAAAACTTGTTTTAACATTTTATATTGAAACAAAATAAGTGATAAAAATTTCAAGACATATATCAATCATATCAATTCATTTTGAGTCTTGCAGATTTTATCAAAAACAACACTTGTATTTTATCAAACTTGATTTTTCAATACATGAATAGGAAAGTCAAAATAAGTTTGTTTAAGATGTTTAAGCATGTATGTATAACTAGAATACATCTATTATACATATAAATCATGTAAACTTGTTTTGATCAATCATTCATGAAAACCAATTCCAAAACATGAAAACGTGTGTGTTTGTGCACTTGAGCATATCAACTATTCTTATCTTTACAAATGGATCTAAAACACACTAAACTATGGATACCTAAGTCTTCTTGACGATCTTCATCTTCAAGGCGACTCGATCCACAAACACCGTGATCCATGAGCTAGGCAAGGTATAATCTTGATGCTTGAGCCCTGGATTCACCATGAAAAGCTTCTAAACTCCTTGTTGAAGCTAATCATCAACTAATATCTTGGTTAATGAATCTGAAACTTAAACACCACAAGATTATTAGTAAACATAACTACATGAGTTAATCATCATCAAAACTAGGGTGGAAGGCCTTTGGGCCAACAATCTCCCCCTTTTGATGATGACAAAACTCATGGAGTTATATATGCATGGATTAAAGTTAAGCTTCAAAGAAGCTCCCCTTAACTCATGCATAAACAAATAAACAAAAGATATGCAATGAATGTACATAAACATGTATGCATCAACATGCATAAAACACATAAACATGTTCTAGAAGCTCTAGTTACCAATTAAATTAATAAAGCATTAACAAAAACACTAGATGCTCTAGATACCAATTAAACTTAATATATGCAAAAACATAAGTATGCATATAAAACACAAATTATTCTCCCCCTTTTTGTCAATCATCAACAAAGGGGTAAACAATCAAAACAATTAAAATGAGGGGTAAAAATCTTTCTCCCCCTTTTGTCAATCAAAACAATAAAACAATGTTCTCCCCTTTTTGTCTAAAAATAAAAACAAGGTCAATAAGGGGTGACAATCAAATAGGATATCAATTGAAAATATGTCAATGAAGCATCTTGATACCAATTGAAAATAAACAAAGATCAATAAATGCTATATGCTATATACATTCATGAAGAGGAAGACGCTAAGTTAGCTTCCCTACACATATGCATTACATGAAAGAGGGATGTTAAGCCCTAATTCACATAACACACATTATGTAATGCATAAGAGGAGATGTGAAGCTCCCCCTATACACGTGTACCACATAAATAAGAGATGTTAAGCTCCTCAATATAAGATACACTCATCATGAATCTATATGTGGAAGAGATGTTAAGCTCTCCTTGCATATAGTCAATATAAATTAAAACTTTTGTATTTTACTTTAAACAAAATTTTTAGATACCAATTTAAAACACAAGACATCTTAATATCAAAAGATAGTATTTTTGTAAGCCATATAAACAATTGAAATGACTATTTTCTATCATAAAGCAAGGGAGTGGAAAACTAAATACCAATTGAAATATGAAAATCGAATTTTCTCCCCCTTTATGAAATACCAACAAAAATTATGCGTAGGCTTGTAATAAGATACCAATTGAAAAACTAAATCAATTGAAATAAAGTTGAAACACAAGCTCTAGCATAAAGAAAATTTGTGAAAATTTATATCTTGAGCACAAATAAAACATATATGTATGAAAATTAGATACCAATAGAAATTGATACCATTGAAAGTAACATACACAAACACATATGAGTATACAAAAGAATCAAGATTGATACCAATTGAAAGAGTTCAATGATATCAATTGACATAACAATAAAAGCATGGTATAACTCATATAACTACCTCCCATCTCATGCACAAGTTTAAAATGATTTTCAATATAAACATACAAGGCATGGACTCCCATCCAACCTCCCGTAGAGGGTAGGGGTTTTAAAAAAAATAGATTTGAAAATAAGCAATTGAAAAACTCTACCAAAATGAAGAATACCGTAACTAGTTAAAATAGAAATTTTTGTTAACTAGTACGAAATCCTTCAAGTAAGGAATAAACTAAAAATAATTTTCATAAAACATGAAATCCACATGATATTCAACACTCTACTTCAAATAAGCATAAATATGACTCATGAAAATAAAACATGAGCAAAATATAAATATGAGTGTATAAATAAAATGTGTAGATCATAATCATGAAAATATACATTAAGCTTAATATTCTTTGAAACAAGAAAAACATGAAAACATATAAATCATCTAAACTATTTAATCTTCAAGGCATATGTATGTCTAATACAAACTAAAGCATACATACATATCCAAAACATAAAGAGTCCACAAATTATATATGCATGAAGGCACGTGGCTCAAAAGGATAATCATGTATATCTAATAGTTTGGACAAGATAGACATATACATGAAGTTAAATATAAACACATGAAAACATGAATAACTAAATTTTCATTTTAAACAATTTCATTTCAAGATATATGTATGAGTTGTCAAACATGAAGTATACATACATATCCCTAAACCCAATTGAGTCCATATATAGATTTGCATGAAAGGCAAATGACTCAAGGGGTATACATGTATATCTTAAAATTTGGCAAAATACACATATACATGAAGTGAAACACACAATCATAAAACAAATTCAAAAATGAGAATACAAGTTTAAAATGTATGAATCATCAAAACTAGACTATACTAGCACATCTAATGGGTTCAAATAAGCAATCAAGCCCAAACATATATAGATTTATTGTGGCCCACTATATGTACAAGTATATACCTAGTTTTAATAAAAATAACATTTAAACAAGTAATCTTAACATGAAGCATCAAAACAAAAATCATTATGATAAAACTAAATATGATTACTATGTAAATTCACATGTATTAGATTCATGATGTACATTATAGCTTAAACAAAAGTGAGAACACTAAGTATGGGTTCATATAAGCATGTGTGTCTCAAATACTATACATGTATGTCAAGAATCTAATTAACATGGCATTTTCATACTAATCACTAAACAATAAAACATGCAATAAACAATGAATATGAAAAGCATGTAAACAATAAATAGGAGTTAGGAATCGTTACCAAAACCTAGAAGGCAACTCTCCTTGTCTCCAAAACATGGTGGTCTTCTCCACCAAACCTTCCCTTGAAAGTGATGCATCCAATTGATTTTCATGAAGCTCGGAACGCATCCACTCCAAGGTACGGCTACTCTCACGTGATGCGAGAGCCCACACCTACATTAAACAAAGGAGGGGTGGTCTTTGGTACCCATACTCTTTTGGGTCTATGGGGGTTAGTACCTTCTCTAACCCAACCAAAATTCTTTGCTAAATTTGAAGTATGTAATCTATCAAAATAAAATTTAGAAAGGTGGCCCTTACGACCACAATGTGTACAAGTGTACACATGAGCATACGTGTGATGGTGTCCGTGAGGAGCATGTGTATGCTGTGTAGGGTGTGCATGAATAGATGGAACTTGTTTCTTTCGAAACAAAATTTCCAAACGTGTGTGCCCTACTACACATTGGCTCAAAGTGGAGCCCAAACAATCTACACTCTTCTTTAATAAACAAATATCATCATTAATTCTAGAAGAAGAGGTACATGCAATAGGTGTTCTAGGTGAAACTACCCTAGCATGGCAAACATGTGAAGCAATATCATTTTTCAAAACAATATTTTTCTTTAAACAAGCTTCTAAATCCTTTGAAATAGAATCAAATTTTATTTTCAAAATAAAATCAACTTTTGAAGACAAATTTTCATTTTTCTTCAAAATAACATTGCAATCATTTTTAGATTTTAAAAACTCATTTTCTTTAAGTGCAAGTTCTAATTGAGATCTCAATGAATCCCTTTCATTATAGACCTCAACCTTCTCTTGCAAAACATTGTTAAGTTTAGAAGACAATTTTCATTTTCTTTATTTAAAGCAAAAGTCTTCTTTTTCAACACATTATATTTTTCTATTAATTTTTCACAAACAATTGATAGTTCTTCATTTAAAGCATGGGGATCAACATAATCATTTGAAGAACTAGCACAATCATTACTATCTAGTTGAGGTTCTGAAAGAACCTCAAGGGAGTCATTCCCTTGGATCATCAAGCATTGTGAGTCGGACTCTCCACTAGATTCCTCTTCTTGTGGATAGGCGTTTGAAGCTTGGAGGTGGTGGTTGTTGTCAATTTGTTTCACACTGCAAAAGCGGAATCAAGGTTAGAAACACGCAAAAGATATTCTTTAGGTAATGTGCTTCTAATGGCCTCAAGGGCTTGTGCATTGGCCCCTATATGCCTGCTATCACTAAGGAAGGATTCCTTGGTAATGGCAAGGTGAACCTTATAACCTAGGGTTTGAAGGTAAATGGACATCCTAGTCTTCCAAACAAGAATGTTGGAAGGGTCATACATAGGTGGGGTCATGAAGTCCATGGTATAAACTATATGTGTGCAAACACGCAAATGCAAACAAGATTAGCAAACAAATGGATCTCACTCCTAGGATGTTAAGCCTAAGTATCAGGAGCACTAGCTCTGATACCAATTGAAAAACACCTAGAGGGGGGGTGAATAGGTATAAGTGCTAATCTAGTGAACTAAGTGCGCTAAATGCGGAAGCTAATGCAAATTTTACAACACACTTAATACAATCAACAAGTGTAGCCGAATTCCCCGTGAAGGGCTCTGGACTAACTCCTCTTGATCCCCTTGAATGGGTTGAGGTGCTATGTGAAGCTCTTGTTGATCAAGTACAAGTGAGGCACACACAAACAACCAAGCATATAAGATGATATATCAATATGAATATATGCAAGGCAACACAAGCAAGTATGATGATATGATATGATGATGCTTTGCACAAATAAACAAGAGAGAGTTAGAGAGACAAGTGGATCAAACGCTAACAACAAGATATGTTTCGAGGTTCGAGCACCTTGCTCTACATCCCCGCCTACACCACCGTGTAGGATTTCCAATCCACTATAACGTCCACCGAGGACTCCCACTGAGGGAACCTTCACCGAGAAGGATTTTTACAACAAGGGAGTACCGAACTCCTCTCTCAAACAACCACCTCACAACCGAGGGGTAGGCCCGTAGCCAAACAACAACCAACGCCTCTACCGAAGAGGGTTACAAACCAAACTCCACCTCTCACTTGAGGGAGCAAACCAATCACCCGATCACCTCTACCAAAGAGGGATACAACAAGAACAAGGGTGTTTACAACAAGTGGTTTCTTTCAACCACAAACAATCTCTCTTTCTTTTCTCTTTTTCCACAAAACAAATGATCCTAATAGATTAGGATAGAAGATAGCTCAAGTGTGGAATCAAGGTGTTTTTGAAAACAAGCAACAAAGAAAAACTACTTGGGAAATCTCTTGTAAATGATAGAAAATGAAAACCAATACAATATCCCAAAAACCTAGTTCTCTTTGATTTTTCAAAAACCCAAAACAAGAAAGATGAAATCTTTTTAGCACAAAAACTATTTTGAAAACTTGTTTAAACACTAGAGAAACTCTGAAATTTTCTTCTTAAAACTCTTATCAAAACAGCCCAAGAGATGGCGTATTTATACCTCTATCAGAAAACTAGCCGTTAGGCTGATGTGGCAGCCTGACAGGCTCCCGGTCGACCGGCCCGGTCGACCGCCAACGGTCAGAAATGTGACCGTTGGGCAACCACGGTCGACCGACACGGTCGACCCAAACAAACAGAGAGCTCTGCTCTCAGACCCGGTCGACCGCCCGGGTCGACCGTCCCAGAGCTGCCAAACGTGCACAGATCTGTGCACGTTGGTCGACCGCCCGGTCGACCGACTTCATCCCAAGTCGACTAAGTCAGAAGACTAGTCGACTGGTTGAAGCCTGGAACAGAAAACTAGGTCAGAAAAATAGTTTAAAAATATTTTGAAAAATCTTTAACACTTCTAAAAATCCACAAAAACTTGTTTTAACATTTTATATTGAAACACAAACAAGTGATAAAAATTTCAAGACATATATCAATCATATCAATTCATTTTTGAGTCTTGCAGATTTTATCAAAAATAACACTTGTATTTTTATCAAACTTGATTTTTCAATACATGAATAGGAAAGTCAAAATAAGTTTGTTTAAGAAGTTTAAGCATGTATGTATAACTAGAATACATCTATTATACATATAAACCATGTAAACTTGTTTTGATCAATCATTCATGAAAACCAATTTCAAAACATGAAAACGTGTGTGTTTGTGCACTTGAGCATATCAACTATTCTTATCTTTACAAATGGATCTAAAACACACTAAACTATGGATACCTAAGTCTTTTTGACGATCTTCATCTTCAAGGCGACTCGATCCACAAACACCGTGATCTATGAGCTAGGCAAGGTATGATCTTGATGCTTGAGCCCTGGATTCACCATGAAAAGCTTCTAAACTCCTTGTTGAAGCTAATCATCAACTAATATCTTGGTTAATGAATCTGAAACTTAAACACCACAAGATTATTAGTAAACATAACTATATGAGTTAATCATCATCAAAACTAGGGTGGAAGGCCTTTGGGCCATCAGCATTGATACGTATATTGATCCTCTTATAATATGTTATGTGTGTAAGCCTCACACATATTATAAGAGATTATAAGAGTTTCAATCCACGTGTCAAAGCGGGATTGGCCCTCCTATTATATGTTTGTGTAGCTCACACACATGAACCGAATCCGAAATAGAGAAATTATATAGGAGATGGGTTTGGGCTTTAGTTGGGCTTCCTTTTATTTTTATTTGTATAACTTATGGACATTGGCTAGGACTTTGTGCTTGGTTTAAATGAAAAAGAAAGAAAAAAGAATATAGGATGTGTGGACTTATAGGTTATGCTTGGGTGAGAAGAGAAAATGAAATAGAAATATTAATAATATTGATAATAGTAGTAGTAGTAATAATAATAATAATTAATAACAATTGCATATTAATAGCAATTAAACTTAATAATAATAATAATTAATAACAATTGTATGTTAATAGCAACTAAACTTAATAATAATAATAGTAATTAATAACAATTAATAATAATAACTCACAACAAATAATAATTTATCTCTTAATACTAATTATATTTACATATTAAGATAAAATTACATATTATTAAATTATTTATCAAAAATTAGGAATATTAGAATAAGGATCACAAATATCATAAGAGGAAGAAGCACGTCGATGTGAGGTATCACAAGATACGCTAATGGGTCATAGATGACAAGGTGTCTACTTGGTGAAGATCAGTACAAACAAGAATTCAGCGGACATGATGACAAAGATCATCATGGTGGAGAAGTTCATAGCATCTCTGAACTTCATCCAGGCTCTTCAAAGGCAAGGTGGAGAACAGGCACTTGAGAGGAGCCATGTGAAGTCAAAAGTGGGAGAAAACACGGTGAACAAAGCGAAGGCCAATTTCTACCAAGGGACTCAATGAACATGAGCTAAGGTTGAGATTGTTAATGTTTTGAGTGCCTCATATTTATTGGAGAAGAAATCAGGTTAAGATAGAGGAGTTGCAAACTTCAGAGATCGAGAACGGACATGCATGGACATGAACGAGGAGTTGTGCACATGATAAGTCGACTTATGGTTCAGTCAAAACGACTTATGACACAAGTTAGTCGATTTATGTTTTGCAATATAGTCGACTAGATTGCAACAGAGAGTGGTGGATCTCAGTTAGTCGACTTATACTTATTATTAGTCGACTAATGAGCAGGTTAATCGACTTATCTGTCAGGATAGTCGACTAATTGGCAGTTCTGGTAGTTTTCTTTTCGTATTCTGATTCCAGATCGAGCTGAATTCGAACTCTCTGAGGCTGTATTGTTTATACTGATTGGCTTGTGTTGGACTATGATGATCTTACGAGTCTATATAAACCCCTTGGGGGTAGTCTTTGAAGGTGAGTCGAGTACAAGTCAAGTGCAAATCTTGTTTCCACCGAGTTGTGAGAGAGAGAATCCTTGTAAACTCTTATTATTTTCTTCTCTGTTTTCAATAAAATTTCTCCACTACTCCCCGTAGATGTAGGCACTCTTGTCGCCATCACGTTAAATCTGTTGTTCTTGTGTTTTGTGGTGATTAGATTTTATTGCTTGCTAGTAGTAGATGGCTTTCACGTTTCTGTGCCGAACCATCTCGGTGTCCTCTCTTGTTGTGTCGGGCATTTTTCCCAAGGGCTACTTCGACTGTGACGCCTGCGCCCGCACCGGTACGGGGTTTTCTTACCACTGCGCGGCCTACGCCGTTGACCTACGCGTCCTACGCCCGTTGAAGGTCAGCCACTACGCGCAAGGGCACCCGTTGCTGTACGACAATAAGTTGATGTGCGTGAGCACTTTGTTTGGTGTGGTGTGGGGGTGGGGGTGTGTGTGTGTGTGTGTGTGTGTGTGTGTGTGTGTGTGTGTGTGTGGGTGGGGGAGGGGGGTGTTGAACCATTGGTTGCATAGGTGTGCTCTGTGTGAGTTTGATGTGCATCTTGGGTGTGGGCCTTGGCCCAATTTGGTGATCAGGAGTGTGAGCCAGGTGAGGGTACAGCCACAAGCACAAGGGAGTGTGAGTAGGATGGGAAGTAGTGGGGGGTAGATGAGGCAAGTAGTGAATGGATTGTTGATGGTGCAACGCAGCAGATTGAGTAGAACTTGGTGGCAGGGGTTATGGGAGGAGGAGGAGATGGTGGCGGGCGGCTCGGTTTTCGACATCGAAGCGCGGTTCTTGGGAGCATTCTTGGAGGAGATTCTGGGCAATGCATTAGAAACTAGCAACGGCTGCTGAATTTGCATTGCGTGAGATTTGTTCTTCTTTCGTGTTTGCTTGTTTGTGTCATAATTTTTGGTGTTAGTCTCGCTCTTTGCGGTTTGTTAATTGTACAATGAGGAAAATGTCAACACAGAGCGTACGTATGGTTGACTTGTATGGAGGTTGAGTTTTTGGGATTTGCTACAATTTTGCCCACAAAATCAGAGCTGATTCAAGTTTGTGTAACTACAAAAAGTCAAGCTGATCTTAAAATATGGCATGCAACTGTCCACATTGACCAAATCTAAACTGCATTGCCCTTGCTCGTCCCCAACAACAATCACAGAACATCTAAAAACTAAAATCCATCGAGTTGAATAGATATAGAATACTTTTATACGCCGAAAGCAATTGAAGAACACAGAAATACATCTTATTCTTTTTTCACGATAAAATTTGAAAGAATATAAATCACTCAGGCACCTAAGCTACCTAAGGCTCATGTAGAAGGCCTCACACTCCCAGGCACAATTGGAGAGTTGAAAGATCAAAACTTTGAAGAGCAAACGCGAGCTCAGAGGTCCCCAGGTCCATTTATTGTCTGAAGAAAACCAATTTGGCAGTGCAACATTTAGGTAACAAATAAAGATAGTAAAAAGTAAATGGATACAGAAAAACAAGGCTTCTCACCTTGTTCTCCAGCACGGCGCCATCAGGAATTTCCAGCTTTGTGCCTGACTTTGCAGTGATGCTCACATTGCCCTTTAGTAAAAGAATATTGAAATGGATCAAACTAAAAGGAAAAAGATATACAGGATTTGAGTGTATATCTGGAATCTAGAATAGAGATGGTAAGCATAGAATTGACAATAAAATGCAATGAAAGAAAAATTCATGCAGAGAACCAAAACAACTTCAGCATTTGTGTTTGATATGTGAATTATGAGTTGCGCTCACGCAAGAGTGAGCACGTAAATGTAGGATGGAGATACACAGTTGTTTCTTTTTTCTTTTTTTCTTTTGTTTGTTTCCTTCCAATGCAATACAATATTAGGCAGAAAAGACCCAATCGCAAAAGCAGAACAAAAGAAAGAAAATCAAGGAATTTAGGTAGGAGAAAGGATATGAAGTTTTAAACTCGCAAGAGAAGATAAAGGCTGCTTATCTGCAAGAATATGTTGTCTTAAACCCTTTAGTGAAATGAATGTCTTACCTACAGACTATAAGCATTATTATCTTTTTAACATGCATGCCTACTGCTTCTGCATTCTCGTCAAAATCTTTCGAGTCCAACTCCCTTAAACCACTAAACCCTAATTTTGATTGTTGAAAAATTTTACGAAGTTGAATGAGCACAAAAGCAACATAGATGCCGGGTGGTGAGGAACATGACACATCTCAGGAAATTTGACCTGTATGATATTATATTGCTCCACTGACAACAGAAAGCCCTAACTCTGAAGAACTATTTGTAGTATAAGAAATTTTCCTGTAATGATAAACTCCCTTTCCATGTTCAGCAACCTATATCTTCAAATGCCTACTGCATAAATTGTAATTGCCGGGCATCTCAGCAAACTGTAGATGACAGTCGACAAGAGAAATCCAAAGAGAACAATAATAGAAGAAAAAATCCAATTAAATTTCTTGATAAAGTCGAGAATTTTCCATTCCATGAAGTGTTAACCCTCTTTTCATGTTTCTGCAATGCAAATGGGAAGTATGAATGTAAGAGCATCACAATGATTTTTGGAACACCACCCCAATGAGATGCAACTTGCTTTTCCCTAGACCTCAACATGAGGATATTGCAGGCTATTGTAATTGTCATCTAATTTCTAGCTAACCTTATGCATATACTGGTATGAAACCGTGATCTAAGGTTTCTATGGAAACATATGACATGATTGGTAACAAGATAAAAACTTTTCTATTCATAAATAGTTCTAACACACACACACACACACACACACACACACACACACACACACACAAATAAACAAAGACAGATACATCACCACCAAAACATTAGTATGCTTAAAAGTCAAAATCTTATTGCTCTTGAAAAGAAGGTTAGCTGGAATAGAAGCCAATCAGTATCAAGTCTTGGCATCTTGTATTTAAAAAAATTATGGTAATAAACTATGATATGCAACCTAACAGTTACATATTGCAACTATTTCACATAGTAAGGAACTCATCTTTCCTATTTTCATGTGTCAATATCCTAAATAATCAGAGGCTGATCTCATGAGATGCTGTGTGGCAAAGGGTAATGATTAAATTATTGCTGCCAAACAACCGAAAAATAACTTTATTCTTGCCAAACACAAATTTACTGTCAAAGTAGACTAATAATTTGTTTTTAAAATAAATAGGGCTAACATGAAAAATACTACATTAAAGGGGTGAAAAAGATGACAACCATAACATGCACAAGGCTTTTAACACTAAAACATTTTAAGATGTTTGACTAGGCAACAACAAACAACAACAACCAAGCCATTTGTCCCAAGTATGTTTGACTAGGCAAGAAACAAAAAAATTAACAGAAATGTTGAGACACAAAAATTGATATACCAAGTAAATATATATAATAAAGACCCAGTATCCAAAATATTACCTTAAGGACTATGTTAGAACCAAAGCAAACATCACCAACAACTGTCAAGTTTTCAAGCTCGACTATACTTGGAATGGACTTGAAGCGCTTAAGAAAGTCTCCAACCTAGGAAAGGGAAGCAAAAGATCAGTGTTTATGTGTACAGTTCACTGCATTCTCATCCCATAAAAAAATATAAACTGACCTTTTTAAATTCAGGCCCTAGATCAATGGATGGATTTGCAGGGTTTGCTCTGTTTTTATTCCGGAGTACCGAGCCATCAACCAGGGTATAAAGATCAGACTGCAATTACAGTGTCAATGATATTAAGACCTGTTCTATGTCTTTGAGGGGGAAAAAGGAATGATGTAGAACCAACCTGAACAAGCAGCAAATCTGATGATGTTTTCACTGGGAGAAACCGCGAACGAGGAACATTAATCCCAATAGCCTTGTCAAAGAACTAATTCACATAATAAAATGATAAAATAAATACTTTGACCTAAAAAGAGGGGGGAAAAAACTTCAGTAGAACAATGTTATTCTGTTTGATCATTACGCGTATGGCTGCTCCTGCTGCCGTCTCCAGTTGTAGAACTTTTACACCATTAACTTCCTGGAAACACCAGTAACATCTTAAACCTGTTTAGAGAGCATATACAACAACTAAAGGTGTTTAGGTTTTACTGAAAGGAATATTGCCTTGGGGTTTGGGATGATCTCCATTTTAAGTGCATCAGCTTCTACGAGGCGCTTAATGGCCTTCAAGTTCACCCACCTGGACAAGTGGTTGATTAGAAAGCAGACATGTTGGATATTGTCAACAATAAAGGCATAGAAGTATGAGGTGTACATACAAGTTGTTGGTGTTAAAAATCTTGAATTTTTCAATTGATTTGAATTCATTCACCTGGATCAACAAAACACCAGGAAAAATATTAGAATGGACATACATTAAGAATACTATCAGTCCAAAGGAAACTGCAACCAACAAGTACGTTATACAGAAACAACTTTTATTAGATACAGATTTTAAGAACCACAGAGAGAAATAAGTATTTTTCGTCACAGCATACATGTTGATCAGGAACTTGTGCTATCTCCAAGAGCTGCAAGTCAGAATGGCACAATACATGTCAGAATAAATAGTAAATATCAGGCAAGAAATCAAATTGGAAGTAGCTTGGGAGGAAAAACTGTTTAAGCATACTATAAATACGTATTCAAAAGTCAAAATCAGCCATGGAAATTAGGGAAAATACACTAAGATGCAACTCTTAAATCAGTTGCAGGTCTGTTGGCACTTGATATAGAACTTCCATCCAGAAATATCTTCTATTTTCCCAAGAAAACAATCTCAAGTTTCAACAGGTCTCTAACCCTCTGGTAATAGTAGATTATACAAGAGGTATTATGTTCTCAATTTCAGACAGCCATAGTAGAAAGCAATTGATACCTGATATCATATCAGGCATGTATTTCCATATGCCTAGGATTATTATCGCCTCTCAAGGATCAAACTGCAAGAGACTGTTGAAATTAGATTCCTCCCAATCAAGCAATTTTTCCATGCTTCGAGCAAGATTCTAGGAATGCTTTTCTAGTTTACATCATAACCGATTCCTTTTAGTTACATTATAATGCAGTTACTTGCAACAAGAGATAAAAGTGTTTCACAAAAGGGAAAAAAGAACGCTAACGAGGCATGAATCTATTTGCAAACTGCACAAACAACAAAAATGGCAGGATGAACTAGGTAAACTAAGGAAACCATGTTTAGCACAGAGGACCACAACATGAACAGCAGAAGATGTCACCGAATAGTTACCATAAATTAAAATTAACCACATAAATTGGAAACAACAAAAGACCATCCTCACCTGAACCCGACCATCATATGAGATCAAAGTACCACCTTTAACATCAGCCAGAGTTTTAGGGGTCACCTGAAAAAATATATTGTTGGATGCTAGCAAAAATCTACATCTTACCTTTCTACAATTGATAATAGCGTGAAATTTACCTCCATACAGTACTCATTCTGCTTGTGGATCAAATGATTTAAGATTTCTATTACTTCAGTCAAGGAAATGCATAAAGATCCACTTGCACGAATAGGCATATGGACACTCACATATATACATAAACTTATATGTCTTAATTACTTAATAAAATAATAGAACTGAAGATCATTAAGGATACTTAAGTCGACAATTGAACCCAAATTATCTGAGTTTGCAACAAAGACATACTCCTTGCCCTGCAAAGAAGTTAGGTAGGAAACAAAAAGTAGATAGATAAGAACAAAGAAACTTGTTGAGAAAGGAAGAGGCCAAAGACTGAATAATGTGTTGTATTAATAGATTGCCCATTCAGACCTTTGATAACAATGCCTCAAGCTTGCCGCTGTTCATCAAAGATGAGAACACATCTCCATGACCAGGAGGATACCTTTACATTTATAAAGTGTTTAGAAGCACAATACTTAAAAAAACCAATGCATCGAGAAAATAAACTACAGAAAATCACAGTATATCCCTTTTCCTTGACTCCCACATTTACTAGTAACATTACTGCACATATAACACATAATGTCAAGCCAAAATAAATAGATATAACCCAAAGGGAAATACACCAAAAGGTTCTTATTCATTTATCAGCCAACAGACTAGTACAAGCAGGTAAGGTTGTGTCCATGTGGGCATTTATAGCTATTTCCTGGCAAGATAGCTCCTCAAAATGTTATCATTTAGAAGCCATACTTTATGACTGTATCTAAATGCTACCAAAATGCTCTATAACAATACATACTGACCAAAAGAAAGGTTAACACGGAAGTGACAACAAGAAGGTCAAATTGCAACTAGTTGTAAACTATAAAGCAAAGAGAAGCTTTAAGAAAACTGGAGAAAGTATATATATGTATTAATCTCATTCCATGACAGTGCAGTACTTTAAGTAACAAAAGTCACAGAGTAACAGGGATAATAAAAAACATTTTTTGAATAACATAATAGTTGAAATCAAACTATTTCCGAATTCACAGAGTGATGACATTGAGTTATCACTCAAGAATACACTTCATTTAGCAGTTCTGAAAATCTCAATGGTGAAGCCTCGTTCTTTTAAAAACTATTGTCCATAAAGAAAACATCATATCTTAGTAAACTATTATGGTATTACCTATTTATTGCAGCATTATTTCATAAACTCTCTGATCGGATACATGTGAATCTGTGATTACAACAAATTGCCAAAATCAAGTGATAGTAAATCCACCAGCTTACATTGCTTGATTTGAGTATGATTTGAGAAGAATAGCCAGTCTGCTTGCAATTAATGACAAAAATGCACAACTAAGGTTAGAGGCCTAAAATAATAACAACAACAACAAATCCTTTATCCTAAATTTTTGGGGTGGCTACATAAATCCTTTGCTTCCATTCAACTCTAAATCAAGCATTATAATATTCTTTGTTAGGTCAGGGACATGGTTTAAATCTCAGTATCAGCCAATGATTGTTAGTATCTACATAGTCAATATCAATTATCAATATCAGCAATGTCAATCCCAACATCGGCTTATATTATAGGATTAATATCATATTGTGTACCTCAAAATCCAATAGATAATGCTGATATGTGTGTGTGAGTGCGCGGGGGCGCACGCGCATCAAAATCAGCCGATATTTAAACCAATGATTAGAGACCTGCAAATAAAAATTATTTGGGGACATGCCTCTAACTATTTATGTGCAACACTCTTGTCTTTTTTTAGGGAAAGGGAAATAACAGTACCCAATCATAATGAATTTAGATCATCCAGTGGATTCTAGTTTTGTTAGTTGGCTTGTATCCCAAGTGGTGTAAAAATTAATATGATAAGTCTGGATATGCTGGAATTGCAACAGTAGACCTATTACTCAATTAATCATCCACAGTCTCCAGGTTTGACTAAGCAACCAACTCAGTTAAATACACTATTCCGAAATGATCAATCAAAGAGTGTCCTTTCAGAAAGAGTAATGCCCAGATCCCCAGGCACCAAATACTCATCACAAAAACACTGGTAGCCAACCTATTTAGTCCCAATGGATGTGAGGAGTCTTGGGTGTCCAAAATGGGTGTTGAAAGTTGGGATCTAGAGTGTTGTTCTTCTGAAAACTAGAAAATACAGGCTACATTGTGCCTTCTAAAGTAAAGTGGAAGCTATTAAATTAGTAATATATGAGGGTTATTTTCTTGAAACCCAGGCTGGTGATGCTGCTTGATAAATGTTATATTGCTACAAATATTCAGCAGAGTAACTTCTTCGAGTATTGTCATCCTAAAATTGTATGTATGACTAACCAAGAACTGTTTTTTCTGTGTATGGAAGCAACAGATTCATTTCCTTTCACTCTATTGGGAACTTTCTATTTTTGTTCTTTAGAAATAGAATAGGTTCATATTCCTGGTTAGCTGTAATGTGGCATTTAATTTTGGCACAAGAAACATACTTGATGATGATATTGACGAATAAACTTAGTGGAGAGGAATTAAAACAGCTGGAGAAACACATAATACAATACAAGATAGAAGATACAACATAATTTTTGTTCTTTAGAAATAGAATAGGTTCATATTCCTGGTTAGCTGTAATGTGGCATTTAATTTTGGCACAAGAAACATACTTGATGATGATATTGACGAATAAACTTAGTGGAAAGGAATTAAAACAGCTGGAGAAACACATAATACAATACAAGATAGAAGATACAACATAATTCAATTTACCTTCTTTTTTTTTGTGAATTATGCATTTTACTGTCAGATTCTTGTGTGTGTGAGTGTGCATGTGTTCGCGCACACGTGCATCTCTCTCTCTCTCTCTCTCTCTCTCTCTCTCTCTCTCTCTCTCTCTCTCTGCGCACGCGCGAGAGAGGGGGGGGAGCGTCATGCAGCATGGGAGGCAATATTGCACACAGTTTCTACAAAGCAACGCTCCATATTACTTCCAGAGTAAACAGTAAAGAGCTGTATAACTTGATTATGTATGAAGACATGGTATAAGCATTTACTGTTTGCATCATAGGCTGATAAGGTCACAACCTTATATCAGAACATCAAGTTGGCACTAACAAAAACAATTCAGCTGACCTTCTAGAGCACAAATTGCTTATCACCGTAGTTCAATTAAAGTAATAGTTATTGTAGCAGTGAATAAAAATTGAACAGAGTGTACCAGCCATCTTTCCCTGGCTGTCCTTTGCATGGTAGTGGAACAAATTCGTCAGCAACTAAACGAGGATATTGGCTCTGCAAGAAGACAAAGATCAAATTAGAAGAACTACTATTCTGTAGTTCTTCTCAAAAGGCCAACATTCTGGTACAAACAGGGAGTATTATATTATATATTTATGAAGGGATGTGTTCAAAATGCATTTTTGGTTTTATTCATATGCAACTGGAGGCCAAATACTCTCGTCATTAGTCCCTTTGGAATAAGTCAAATGACATTTTAACCAGAAAAAAAAATGCAGTATGCAATCTCTTACGAATCACCCCTCTCAAATTTGAATATTATCACATTTTTAGTACCTAAAATAAAGACATGATCCAAGCAGAATAATAAACACATATTTCTATACCTGATTGAAGGTGTGGATTTCAATATTTGAGTTTGAATATTTCTCAACTATCTACAAAAAGAACAAATATTCCAAGGGTTAATTCAATCATCTAGGTTTGATTCCTCAATAACAAAAGGTTAATAGCATCACCTTCGAGGTATCGTCATGGGTATTGAATGAGTTCATTAGTAACAGGGGAACACTGCACCCATATTTTTTATTGAGAAACTGCAGTATTTAAATTAAAATGTCATTTTCTATATCAGAAAGTATTAAATGGAAAAGGAAAGAAGAAGAAGAAGAAGAATGGCAGAATATTCACAGTTGCATACCTCTATCTGGACAACAATTAAGTCGAGGAATGTAAAGCCATTTCGAACTTCAATAACAGATCTGCAATTTATCAAAATTTTTTTTTTTTGCATTTAGATTAACAGATAATCACAGGATAATTAATTCAAGCTCCCTCAAAAAACTACAATAATTTTTTGGGTTCAATTTGAAAAAACTAAAATTCCTTGATTGTCATCCATCTTTCATTGGTACACAAAAGAAGCAAGTTGAAGAACTCTATAAGAACAGCTATAATGATTAAAATTTATATCCGTAGCATATATGTGATCATACGAGTAGAAGTGCAATTTGATGAGTTATGCAGAAAAGATATAAAATCTCTGTCCACTAGAACAAAAAGGTGATGACTTTAATAACAGCATCTGTATCGAATACAGTTTCATATACACAACAATCAAGTATTAAAACTTTAGCTCAATTCTAAATATAATCATCTTACTTTGGACCAGTACAGCCCATCGTCGTCCCCAATCCTCCATTGAGCTTTAGCACTACAAGCTTGTCAAGAAGTTTCCTCATCTCGCCAAGATCTGCATCGCTTCAAAACAATCAGAATCCTTCTAAAAAGAAGGACAGCACTACAGAAACAATCTGAAGAAATTAATGAAAAAAATCAATCAATAAACTTAGCTAAACTTAAGTTTTTTTTTTTTTTTTTTGCCCCAGAGATCAAGGTGACCTTGTGGGGGAGCCTGTAAGGTGTCATAGGGCACAACGACCTCATCAGTCGGAGTCTTGATCTTGCTCCACTCGATGTGCTCGGCTTCTCCGCTTCAACCAGATCAAGAACAAAAACAAAAATTGCTATAATGCCACATGATTTCAACCTTAAAAAGAAAAAAAATAAAATAAAAAAAAATTCTCTGAATGTGGTTCGATCTACCTCAAATAGCGAGAAACGAGGTTGATGAATCCAGTTTTCTCGTTGTCACTGGAGAGAGAATTAAAAAAAATTCCAAATTTTAGCTCGTTTTTATTGACAAATAAACTGAGAAATTGAGGGGGAAGAGAAAAATCTAAAGAATGCCAACCTGATCTCCTTGAGACCAGCGACTGCGGATTGCAGCTTCGAGATCTTATCGGAATTGGACGCCATTGCAGAGCGAGATCGAGCTTAGAGAAAGAGAGGGGAAGTAGAGAGAGTGCGCTGTGGAAAGGAGAGAGTTTCGTTTTAAAGAAACCGAAGTGGTGACGGTTTCCGTCAAGTGGAACGAAGTGATCCGACGGATTTGACGGCGGGGAGAGCGGCAGAGGCGCCATCTTCGCCCTCGAGCGGTTTTGAGGGCTTGTTTGTTTTTACTGAAGGGGCAGGGACAGAGAGAGAGAGAGAGGGGGAAGAGAATAATAATTTATAATTTATAAGGCGCTGACGTGGAAGCCTGTCTTTTATTTCTTAAAGCTTCTCTTTTTTCCCCTCAGCGGGGGTGCTTGGGCTCAAATCTGTGCAACATTCCTCCCTCCGGCTCCCTCGCGCACTCGTTCTCCTTCTTGTACTATTTCTCTTGGTTTTGATCATCTTGCTCTCTTTTGAGTTCGATCTCGTCAGTTTTTTTTGTTTGGAATATGAAGAATATATATATGTGAATCTTTGAATTGAATTACGGCGAGATCCGTTGATCGAATCACATGTTCAATTCCAATGGTTGGAGTGTGTTCTCCTTCCAATGGTGATGAACGTGGTATATTCACATGTTCAATTCCGACTTCGAATGAATGAGATATTCAAGTTTAAAGATTACCTAATTCAAAGTCAAAATGGGACTAAATGTAGCTAAAAGTATTTAGTCCCACATTGACTATGGGATGGAAGTTCGTAGTGTTTAAATAGAGAAAATTGAGACCTAGAAACCAACATTTTTTGCGTTCGGTCTCTTCGTTTTGTCTTGAATTCGATCTCGGTGCTCCCTCGTGGTGTCAATCTTCTCGCCTTTTTTTGGGTTCGATCTCGTCGCTACGTCTTGAATTCGATCTCGTCAACTGGTCTTAGGTTCGACGTCATCGGCCGGTCCCGCTGATGAGCTCCATCTTGGGTTGAATCTCGTGGCTGTGTCCATTGCAGACTAGGTGTGTTTCATCCATGTTCTAGCTGGTTTTATTTTGATTTATGTGTGAGTTTTTAGCCCACGATCACAAATAGCATTGAGTATGTAGCAAAAGAGAAAGAAAAAAATAATAATAATAAAAATAAAGCTCAAGCTTTTATTATTATTCTCATTATTTATGAATGGTTTTTTTTTTTTTTTATGTTCTTCAGTTTCCTTCATAGGTGAGGAAGAGGGAGTAATTTGTGTCGATGTGTTAAGGATTGACAGTAGCTGATTTGAATACAATAAAATTTCTCCCTCCCTTTGTTTATTGCAGTAATTTGAATACAATTAAGTTTGAA
Source organism: Agave tequilana (assembly GCA_038442645.1). Taxonomy (NCBI): domain Eukaryota; kingdom Viridiplantae; phylum Streptophyta; class Magnoliopsida; order Asparagales; family Asparagaceae; genus Agave; species Agave tequilana. The sequence continues at coordinate 45,390 of JAVJIF010016718.1, read as the reverse complement.
ACGTTGGGTTGCTAGGGATCGTCATTCGACAATTCTAATTGTTAACATGTTGATGACTAAGCTGGTCTCAATGTGTGCGATCGTTATAAATCTGATGCATGCTTATGTGAGGAGAGAGGACAAAATCTTATTGATAGAATTTTTTAAACTCTGTTGAAGGTTACCCAAAGATCGATACAAATTAATGGTGTTAGATACGAGAGGGTATCAGTCGTATCAATAGTGGATTACACAGGAGAAACAGGACCTAGTCGACTAGGGTAATGGCCTAGTCGACTAATAATACAAAAAGAGAGTTAGAAAATCTATTTCAATATAAACTAGTCGACTAGGCTAAATCCCTAGTCGACTAAAAGAGGTTATTAGTCAACTAGGTTATTTCCTAGTCAACTAATACAGCTGCAGCAACCCAGTTTTCAAATCTAATTCTGAATTCGTTTCTAATCCGAATTAAGTGTTTTGTTTTCTTTTCTTCATGGTTTCTTTGGCTATGTAAGTAGGGGGTAGTGTCCTCAATATTTATAACTTATAATTGATTGATTCAATAAGAACTCTCTCCCCTTTCCCCGAGGACGTAGGCAAATTGCCGAACCTCATTAAATTTTGTGTTCTCGCTTTCTTTTCTTTATTTAATTGTTCATGTTATTGGTGATTATTCTCTGGTGTCCCTCTTCTCTGTTGCTGGGATTCTCAACAAGTGGCATCAGAGCTTTCCGAGTTCGACGGGGAGTTTTTTCGTTCAGGTGGAGCAAATCAACTTGGAGACTGTCCACAGTCTCGTTCGGAGGTAAAGATCTGATCTTTCCTATTTGGATTTGTTTTCACTAATTGTTTTCTGTATAATGTTGAGAAATCTATTGAGAAGATGGCTGGAGAAAGTCAATCTATGGTGAAATCCTTGAACCCATATCCGATGAAGATCGATGTGGTTAATGTAGATCACCTAGAGGGGGGTGAATAGGTGATGGCTAATCTAATGGTCACTTAATGCCAAATAATGCGGAAGTAAAAACTATTATGACCTAAACTAAACTCTTACACTAAACACCACGTATAACATAAGAGTGTTGCCGAATTCCCCGTGAAGGGCTTTGGACAAACTCCTCTAGATTCCCTTGATAAGGGTTGAGGTGCCGCGTTGGCTCTCTTGGTTAAATACAAGTATTAGCAAACAACCCAAGCAAGTATATCAATATGAGCACAAATGTATATCAAGCATATAAAGATGAGCACAATAAAAGTATGCAAGATATAAACAAGAGACAAAGAGAGAGAGTGAGCAATCGCAAACACAAGAGATTTGTTTCGAGGTTCGAGCACACTTGCTCTACATCCCCGCCTTCGACACACGAAGGATTTCCACTATGCTTAATCCCAATGGATCACTCCTTGGTGCCGCAACACCTACAATCCCTCGGACTCTCTAGTCCCGTACACACGCAAGCCCCACAAGCTTGCCGAGGCCGCACCTCAAACCAAGAGTTCACAACCGAACTCTAAACCACCACGAGCACACTTGCCGTTTCCTCAAAGTACAAGAATGAAATCTCTTGGTGATCTAAATACTTTGATCACCAATAAAAGCTCTCGCTACAACACTCCTACAGAATGAATAATCAATGGATGCTCAAGTGTAGTGTGAGAAAAACTAGGATGACAAAGGTGGAGGAAAACTCAAAGAATCACTTTAAACACTCTTTATAAAATCTTCCCTTTAGATAGGAAATATTTGCTCACAAATATGTGGAGAAAACTCTTTTAAAAGGATAAGAAAAACTGGCCCAAAACTCTCCTAAAATCTTGGTGAAAAATAATGCCCAAACCCCCAAATTTATAGGCTCACAAAAACTAGCCGTTGGGGTTCTGTCAGGCCTGTCGGTCGACCGTCCGGCCGACCGGCCAACGGTCATATTTCAGACCGTTTGAGCCAACGGCCGACTGGGGCGGTCGACCGAGCCAGGATACAGAGAGCAATCTCTCTCCGGTCGACCGCACGGTCGGCCGAGGCCTTTCCAGAGAGCAGAGCTCTCTGGACGGTCAACCGGGTCGGTCGGCCGGCCATCCTGCAGAACTGGCGTGCACGTCTGTCGACCGGGTCGGTCGACCGGCTATAGCCAGGACAGAACTCTAAGGGATTTAAAACTTGGTCTTTTTAGTTCACATAAAATCCCATAAAAACATAAAAAATTTACAAAAATATTTTTACCGATATACTTTGATAAACAAACATGCTTGCACAAAATCAAGGCATGTTACAAATGTTTTGAACTATTTTTGTAACTTGGAAAATATGGCTCAAATGAAAACTGTATTTTCTAAAACTGGATTTTTCAAAACTTGTTTTCCAAAACTTTACCAAATATAAAAACAAGATATTTAAACTCTTTTAAAGCATAGAGTGTATGGATATGATCCACTACACAAACATGGTAAAATATCTATGTTTTTGACTTTAAGCTCTAAACATGGTTTTGGTTAAAACATGTATATAAGAAATTTCAAAAACCAAAATGTATTTTTTCAAAGTAAAAATTCTTTTCTAAAACAAACTAAATCAAGAGTGTGTGTGTGTATATGATACTTGAGCAATCCACCAACTACTCTATCCTTTACATTTTATCTAAAAACAAAATATTCTAAAAACAAACCTAGACACAAGTCTTCATCTTCTTGAAGTCTTCACTTGAAGCCTTCTCATCTTCTTGACTTGATCCAAACACGATCCAATGGCTCTTGGATCAAACCGTGCTAGCTCCAAAATATGGCTTTAAATTCTTTGTTGAAGCTATGCACCTACTAAGATCTTGTTCATGAATCTGTCACTAATTAAACACAAGATCATTAATACTATAACTACATGAGTTGATCATCATCAAAACTAGAGTGATTGGCCTTCGGGCCAACAATCTCCCCTTTTTGATGATGACAAAACTCATGAAGTTATATATGCATGGATTAAAGTAAAGCTTCAAAGAAGCTCCCCCTTAACTCATGCATCACAAATAAACAAAATAAATATGCAATGAGGCACATAACCATGTATGCAAATGTAGGAGTAAACATGTCAATCAAGCATAAACCAAATCAAATTCTTTCTCCTATTTGCAAAACAAAACATATATGCATAAACAAATACTTTTACACAAAACATGCATATAAATCCAAAATCTTTCTCCCCCTTTTTGTCAATCATCAACAAAGGGGCAAACAATCAAAACAAAATCTTCTCCCCCTTTTTACTACAAAGAAACAATCATCAAGAAAAGGGTGTAAAAACACAATCAACAAATTTTTTCTCCCTCTTTTGTCCGAAACAGAGAACCAATGAAGGGGTAAACATAAATCAATCAATAAGGATTATATGCGATATACATTCATAAAGAGGAAGACGGTAAAGTAACTTCCCTACACATATACATTACATGAAAGAGGGATGACAAATCATAATTCACATAACGTATAATATGTAATGCATAAGAGGAGATGTGAAGCTCCCCCTACACACGTGTACCACATAAAGAAGAGTTGTCAAGCTCCTCAATATACAATACACTCAACATGAATCTATATGTAGAAGAGATGTTAAGCACTCCTTGCATATAGGCAATACAAATCAAAAATTTTGAAGTTTTCTTATAAAAAAAAATTTTGAATTTTCTCAATAAATCAAATCTTGAGAATTTTTCTTAAAATTTTTATTTTCTTATCATAAACAACTTTGTGCTTTAAACATGTAAAACAATTTTAACTCAAGCACAAATAACTCATATATATGTATGAAAAATGAGTATACCAAATGAAATTGATACATACATATATGGGAAAACAAAATATGAGTATATACAAAAGAAGTTCATATTGATACCAATTAAAAATATCCAATGATACCAATAGAAAAATAAGCTTAAGTGTATACATCATATACTATACCACATGAAAAACTCGAACTAGTTAAATGAAAATGTTTGAAGACTAGCACGGAATCCTTCAATCAAGGAATAAAATAAAAATATTTTTCATGAAATATGTGTAAATCACATGAAAATCACATGAAATCACATGAAAATGGCAATGAAGCTCAATATTCCTTTAAATAAGACAATGTGAAAATTATCAAAAATTTTGAAAACATAAAAATCACCACAAAATTTTTATTTTAAAAAAAATTATATTTCAAGGTATATGTATGTTTTGACAACATAAGAAGTATACATACATATCCCTAAATACAATTGAGTCCATATATATAGATTTGCATGAAAGGCAAATGACTCAAGAGGTATACATGTATATCTTAAAGTTTGGAAAAATAAACATATACATGAAATGAAAGCACATGATCATAACACAAATCCAAAATGGGAATACAAGTTTAAAAATGTAAGGATCATCAAAACTGGGCTATACTAGCACACCTAATGGGCACAAATAAGCAATCAAACCCAACCATATATAGATTTATTTGTGACCCACAATAGGTACAAGTATAAATCCTAGTGTTGACAAAAACTAGCATTTAAACTAATATTCAATTCAGGAAGCATCAAATCTTGAGAACACAAAAGAATTTATCCATATGATTGAAGTAAAGTAGGATCATGTGGATATCTCATAAACTACTAATTTGAAGAATAAATAACTAGTATAAATTGATTTTTGAAAAACTAGTTAAAGATCCTTCAAAATACAGTAAATCATATGTTTTTCATGAAACAAAACTAAATACACAAAATTTACACTCATAGTCTATAAAGCTCAAAATGATCATGAAACTAAGTCATGAATTAATAAATGAAGATGTGAGTGTTAAAAGATCATGTAAATAGCATTTTTATGAAAATAGTCATTTAAGCTCAAAAAGATCATAAGTCACATTTTTAGCAAACAAAAAAAATCATTTTTCATTAAAACACTAATCTTCATGGTATATGTATGATTTATCCAAAACTAACAATACACATACATATCCCAAACATAAAAGAGTCTATTAATAGTATTTGCATGAAGGCAAGAGACTCAAAAAGGATATACATGTATATTTATTAGATTTGAATAAAAATGCATATACATGAAGTAAAAACACGAAAATTGGCAAAACAAGTGTAAATGAGAAAATCATCAAAACTAGCCTATTCATGTGCATATAGTGGGTACAAATGAGCATGAAGTGCAAATATATATAAATCAAATGTAACTCACTATTTGTACATGAATAGTACAAGTTTTGATAAAAAACTATATCTAAGCATGTTTTTACCATATGAAGCACATAAACAATTAAAACATGGTCATGCTAAAAATATCATGAATGAACAAGCATGAATAAAATGAGAGTTTAGAGGTCGTTACCAACTCTAAAGCTCCAAACATGGTGGTTTTTCCCACCAACACCTCCTTGATAGCGGTGCTCCAAATATGTAACCTTTTAGTTCAAGTACACCCACCATCAAGGCACCAATTCTCTCACGTTTTGTGAGAGCCCTCACCTATATCAAATACACAAGGTGGGATTTTGGTACCCATATTTTCTTGGGTCCTTTGGGGTTAGTCTTGTAAGGAACCCAAAAATTTTTATTATTAGCAAAATTAAAATGATGCAACTTGTCATAACAAAATTTTGCTAAATGACCTTTGCGGCCACAATGTGTACACTTGTACACCTTAGGATGCTTATGTGTATGTGTATGATCTGAAAAACACCTAGAGGGGGGTGAATAGGTGTTATTGCTAATCTAACAATCTTTTTTAAACTAAGATGGATGAATGATGCAACGATCTCTCAAAACAAGACTAAGAGCCGAATACCCCGTGAGAGGTTCTGAACTCCTTCCTCCCAATTCCCCTTGAATGGGTTAGAGGTGCGCAATGCAACCTTGTTGTATGAGAATTGATCGAACAAAGTATGAATAAAATGCAATGATGAAATGCACACAAGATATCACAAGTATTACAAGCTTGAAGTAATAGCACAAGGAAAGAAACAAGATCACAAGCAAGTAATTAAAAGCAATTAAAAGCAAAATGGAGAGCAAGAGCAAAAGACAATCGCAAACACAAGTATTTGTTTCGAGGTTCGAGCCACCGCTCTACTCCCCGCCTTCACCTCCGTGAAGGGTTTCCACTATCCACCGAGGACGATTACAACGGTCTACCGAAGACCCGAGACCGAGCTCCACCAAGTACAATAACCTCTACCGAAGAGGTGTCTCCACAAGAACAAGAAGATCACAAGAACAAGAGTGATCACAACAAGATCACCAAACTCTTTTACAACACTCTCACTCTTTTTATAACTTCACTATAGAATGAGTTAGGGATTTTTAGCTCTATGAAGTGTAGTGAGAAAAACTCAGTTGTAGAGATGATTTTTGCAAGGGAACACAACTGAAAACTAGCTCAAGAAAGAATTAGAAATGGAGAGCTTAAACACTTTCTTTTCTCTTTTGAAAACTTTGAAAACTTGAGAATTTTTCTTGGTATATTGCAAGAGAGTCTTCTCCTCTATTTATAGGGAGAAAAATAGGTTAAAACAATTTATTTAGAGCTTATTTGCTCTGAAAAAGAACTGGAAAACCCTGAAAAAGTCTGCCAAAAAGCAATCTGAAAACAGATTTCAGAATTGCACAAAAGAGGAAAGAGCCGTTGGGCATGTGCAGGCTTGGCGGTCGACCGGGCCGGTCGACCGCCAGCTCAGCTGGTCAAAGAGCCGTTGGCTCGGGTCTTCTGGCGGTCGACCGGCCGGTCGACCCATAAAACCCGAGAGCAACTGCTCACAGTCGGTCGACCGGGGCGGTCGACCGACAGACGTGCACAAATGTGCACGTCCTGGCACTGGCGCGGGCCGGTCGGCCGGTCAGCCTGAAACAGGGAAAACAGTAATTTTTTTGACTTAGAAAAATTTGTAAAATAGTTTTGGGTTTGAACAAACTTAAGTAACATGCTAGTAGGAGTATATAAACATGATCTAAACATGATATTTATTTTGTAAAACTTAGGGTCATGTAAATATCTACTAAGGCATGAAACCAAATTTTAAAACATGAAAACCTAAATACAAGACTCACATTTTAACAAAAACAAATTGTGTATGTGTATCCTAGAGCCAATATCCAACACTCAAACTTTAACATTCTATTCTTATAATGATTCTAAAGACTTCAAGTTCTTCAAGAGGGCTTTCACCATATGATCTTCAAAACTTGATTCTTGAGCCCAAATTGAGTAGACTTGAGTCCAAAGCACCTTCCTTTAGGGAAGAATCCTTCTAGTAGAGTTAGAATCCTGAAACACACTTAAACAATAAACAATATTAGTACAAATAACTAATATGTTTTGTAATCATCAAAACACACTAAAAACGGGTGATTGTAACCTTGGGCCAACATGATCGTGGCGTGCAACATAAGCATATGCATGATGATGTTGTGCATGAATGTGTGGAGTTTGTTTCTTTGAAAACATTGACTCCAACCTAGTATGGTTAAATGCACAAGAGTTCAAAGTTGAACTCAAACAATCCATTTTATTTTTCAAATCTTTAATCTCATTAGTGGTGGCTTGTAAAGCATGATGAGATAAAGAATCATTTTCTTTTTCTTTTGAAAAATATTTTCTTTTTCTTTTTCAACAAATTTTCTTTTTAAAGACTTATTTTCTTGAAAAACAACTTCCTTTGTTTTTCCACCAAATCAATTTATTTTTCAAAGTATTGTTTCCTTCACACAAATCATTCAATTTTGAAAATAAGGAAACATTCTCATTTTTCAAATCTTCATTTTCTTTTTCTAAGCATGCAATCTTGTTTCTAAAAGAATCTTGTTCTATATGCATGCAATCAAATTTCTTTTCAAATTTTTATTTTCTTTCTAATCATGTCATATTTTTCAAGAAGTAATTGACAAAAAGTGCTAAGCTTATCATATGACATGTTATTATCCTCATCCTCGGATTTGGTAGTTACCTCCCCTTGGACCATGTAGCACACATTGGAAGGGTCGCCTCCAACACCCGAGTCGCTCCCCGCATAGTATTGATCATTTTCGTCAAGGGAGATCAAAGTGTTCCAAACTACAAAAGCCAAATCAAGATTAGCAACCCTAGATAAATAATCATCATTTAGGGTAGATCTTAAAGCATGTAGGGCTTTTGCATTAGCCTCAATATTCTTACCATCTAAACAATATGCATTATTAGTGGTGCCAAGATAAACATGAATGCCTAGGGCCTTGAGGTACAAAGACATCTTATCCTTCCAAATTTTGATGTTAAGGTGGGTGGTGACATGAAGTCCATGGTGTGTGTACAAAAATATTGTGATTAGCCTAAAATGAGGATCTTTAACTCTAGGTTGTAAGACCCAAATCAGAGTACCAAGCTCTGATACTAATTGTAGATCACCTAGAGGGGGGTGAATAGGTGATGGCTAATCTAATGGTCACTTAATGCCAAATAATGCGGAAGTAAAAATTATTATGACCTAAACTAAACTCTTACACTAAATACCACGTATAACACAAGAGTGTTGCCGAATTCCCCGTGAAGGGCTCTGGACAAACTCCTCTAGATTCCCCTTGATAAGGGTTGAGGTGCCGCGTTGGCTCTCTTGGTTAAATATAAGTGTTAGCAAAAACCCAAGCAAGTATATCAATATGAGCACAAATGTATATCAAGCATATAAAGATGAGCACAACAAAAGTATGCAAGATATAAACAAGAGACAAAGAGAGAGAGAGTGAGCAATCGCAAACACAAGGGATTTGTTTCGAGGTTCGAGCACACTTGCTCTACATCCCCACCTTCGACACACGAAGGATTTCCACTATGCTTCATCCCAATGGATCACTCCTCGGTGCCGCAACACCTACAATCCCTCGGACTCTCTAGTCCTGTACACACGCAAGCCCCACAAGCTTGCCGAGGCCGCACCTCAAACCAAGAGTTCACAACCGAACTCTAAACCACCACGAGCACACTTGCCCGTTTCCTCAAAGTACAAGAATGAAATCTCTTGGTGATCTAAACACTTTGATCACCAATAAAAGCTCTCGCTACAACACTCCTACAGAATGAATAATCAATGGATGCTCAAGTGTAGTGTGAGAAAAACTAGGATGAGAAAGGTGGAGGAAAACTCAAAGAATCACTTTAAACACTCTTGATAAAATCTTCCCTTTAGATAGGAAATATTTGCTCATAAATATGTGGAGAAAACTCTTTTAAAAGGATAAGAAAAACTGGCCCAAAACTCTCCTAAAATCTTGGTGAAAAACAATGCCCAAACCCCTAAATTTATAGGCTCACAAAAACTAGCTGTTGGGGTTCTGTCAGGCCTGTCGGTCGACCGTCCGGCCGACCGGCCAACGGTCATATTTCAGACCGTTTGAGCCAACAGTCGACCGGGCGGTCGACCGAGCCAGGATACAGAGAGCAATCTCTCTGTCCGGTCGACCGCACTGTCGGCGGGGCCTTTCCAGAGAGCAGAGCTCTCTGGACGGTCGACCGGGTCGGTCGCCCGGCCATCCTGCAGAATTGGCGTGCACGTCTGTGCACGTCGGTCGACCGGGTCGGTCGACCGGCTATAGCCAGGACAGAACTCTAAGAGATTTAAAACTTGGTCTTTTTGGTTCACATAAAATCCCATAAAAACATAGAAAATTTACAAAAATATTTTTACCAATATACTTTGATAAACAAACATGCTTGCACAAAATCAAGGCATGTTACAAATGTTTGAACTATTTTTGTAACTTGAAAAACATGGCTCAAAGGAAAACTGTATTTTCCAAAACTGGATTTTTCAAAACTTGTTTTCCAAAACTTCACCAAATACAAAAAAAGATATTTAAACTCTTTTAAAGCATAGAGTGTATGGATATGATCCACTACACAAACATGGTGAAATATCTATGTTTTTGACTTTAAGCTCTAAACATGGTTTTGGTTAAAACATGTATATAAGAAATTCCAAAAACCAAAAGGTATTTTTTCAAAGTAAAAATTCTTTTCTAAAACAAACTAAATCAAGAGTGTGTGTGTATATGATACTTGAGCAATCCACCAACTACTCTATCTTTTACATTTTATCTAAAAACAAAATCTTCTAAAAACAAACCTAGACACAAGTCTTCATCTTCTTGAAGTCTTCACTTGAAGCCTTCTCATCTTCTTGACTTGGTCCAAACACGATCCAATGGCTCTTGGATCAAACCGTGCTAGCTCCAAAATATGGCTTTAAATCCTTTGTTGAAGCTATGCACCTAATAAGATCTTGATCATGAATCTGTCACTAATTAAACACAAGATCATTAGTACTATAACTACATGAGTTGATCATCATCAAAACTAGAGTGATGGGCCTTCGGGCCAACAGTTAAGTTTGATGGCATGAACAATTTTGAGATGTAGTGGTGTGAAGTGATGGATGCATTGACAGCATCAAGTCTTGAAGACACTCTACGATTGAAAGAAAAGCTGGAGGAGCTGAAAAGTATTGGGACAAGATGAATAAGACACATGTAGTCATATAAGATCTTATTTGACACAAGACATCAAGTATCATGTGCTATATGAGATGTTTGCAATGAAGATATGGGAGATTCTCGAGAAGAAATATCTGACGAAGAGTATCGAGTCTCGACTACTTCTAAAGAGGAGGCTTTATCGCTTTCAGTTGAAGAAGAGTCTCTATATTGTTGAGCATATGAATGACTACACGAAGCTTCTTACAGATTTAGTTAATGTGGATGTGAATATCGAAGAAGAGGATAAGACATTAATTCTTTTGAATTCTCTTCTGATGAAGAGTATGAGACCTTCATCCTCACCCTGATTAATGGGAGACAATCACTTAACTATAATGATGTGTAAGTTGCTCTTGTAAATTATGAAGTGTGGAAGAAGGATAAACAATCTTTTTTCAGTAGTACATCAATAAAAGCGTTAGTAGTAAGAGGCAGAGGTTCCAATTAAAAAGGCAAAGGTATTCGCCGGAGATCAAAGTCCAGACCAGAGTTCAAAGATCTGAAGAAGAACCAGTGTGCCTTCTGCAAAGAGTTAGGGCTCTAGAAGGTTGATTGTCCAAAGATCAAAGATAAGTAGGAGTGAAAGACCGAGATAAATTTTGCACAGGTGATCAGTACACAAGCTGGTACTTAACAGGCAGGTGGATCGGACTCAGATTCATCGGTATTTTCATTCTCAGTTACTACTCCAACCATAAGTTGCTCAAGTGATTCTGAGTGGATGATCGATATAGGAGCTACCTATCATGTGTATCCCAACAGGGATTGGTTTTCTAGTTTTGAGTAACTTTATGAATGTTCTGTTGTCATAAGTGATGATCGTCCATGTCATATGGAAGGAATAGGTACTGTCTTGGTCAAGATGTTTAATAGGATGGTGCAGGAATTGAAGGATGTGAGGTATGTACCTCAACTGAAAGAAATCTTATCTCTGTGGTCTCTTGGAAGCATTGGGTCTTGAAGTGTCTATTAGAAATGGAGTTCTCAAGATAGTTAAAGGCTCGATGGTTGTTTTGAAGGGCGTCCGACGCAATAACCTTTACCATTTGAAGGGTAGTACGGTTACAAGGCAAGGGGTGACTTCTACAAATTCAGATAATGGTTACACCTAACTCTAGCATATGAGTCTCAGACATACAGGAAAAAAGTCTTTGCAAACTCTTGCAAAGCAAGGTTTATTGAAATGTGCCAGTACCTGCAAATTGAAATTTTATGAACATTGCGTCATCAGAAAGAAGACCAAGGTCAGATTTGGCACCGCAACTCATTGAACTGAGGGGATTCTGGATTATGTTCATACAGATATGTAGGGACCTACTAAGACGGAATCTATTGGAGGTCACCATTACTTTGTATCTTTTATAGATGATTACTCTAGACGATGTTGGGTATATACCATGAAGCACAAAGGGAAAGTCCTGAAGTTGTTTGTAGAGTGGAAGAAGAACATGGAGAAGAATACTGGAAGAAAGATTAAGGTACTCCGTTCAGACAATGAAAGAGAGTATATAAGCTATCCATTCCTACAAGTATGTCGCGATGAGGGCATAGAAAAATACTTCACAGTAAGAGAAATGATTGGTGATCAATAATGCATATTTTAGTCACATTTTCATACTTAATTTTTATAAAACATTACTATTTAATTCATTTATCGTTTAGTAATGTGCGGGCCTCCATAATCCAAGATAAAGCCCAAAAGCCCATAATTATCATGAAAATAAAGATTAATTGGGAAGATAAATGAAGCATCTATTCTATTCTATTTGAATTTTAGTATAAATTAAGTTAATTTAAAATCTAGATGAAGAGAAGGGTAGAACAAGATCAATCCTCATCCTACTTAAAGATAGAGGTGGACTCCTATTCAAATTTCAGTTGCTTGCAACACAAGTTAAAGATAAAGGGGAAAAAATTTGAATTTAATCTAGATTTAGAGATAACATGATCTCTAAGATCAAAATATTTTTAAATTTGGGGATCAAATGAAGATTCTAAAGATAGATCTCCACATAAACGGAGGAGATGAAGCTACGCGCCAAAGCGCATGACCAAACTCCACAAAATTGCCGCGATCTCTCCTTTTTTTTGTCACGAAAACGTGACAATTCTGAGGCCGAGTGTATCGAGTTTTTGTGGAGGTGTTTGTGTGGGACTCTACTTCTCAAATCTCCTATAAAAACCCCTGAAGAGTAACATAGCAAAGGCATCTCAGAGATTTAGTATAAGATTTTTGTCAGCCATTTAATTTTTCGAATTTCAATTGTATTATTTAACTTTCAATTTGGAGAAGAAGATTTTTGAAGAAGAAGAAGGGCTTTGTAATTGGTAAGTGACAACCATAATAAAGATTCATTATTCTTTTCATCTCTCTTGTTCTTCAATTTAATTGTTTTTCATGCTTTAGTTTTTTTTATTTGTTTTCTTTTGATGCAAGTTTTCTTCTTCATTATAAATCTTAAAATAATAAAAATATGAATAACTAATTAAAACTTGTCGTTTGCTAATCTCTCGATCAACTTAACTTTAATCTAAAAGATGAACTAATTGAAATCTATGCTTGTTAGAAATCCTAGGATTAAATTGATAATTCTTGAAGATGAATAATTAGTTTAGTTGAACTAATTTAGGGTTGCACTTTTTAATGGTTACTCTTAGTTCATATTTAGATACTTTGTTAGCATTATGTTAGGTTTAATAGACATTTTTTATGCTATGCTTAGAAATTAGGATGAACTAAAGTTTAATTTTAATTAGTGTACTTTAATTAAGATTTACAATATTTTTTACTTATCTTACTTGATTCTCAATCAAAACCCTAGGGTAGATTTTTATAGATTCAATATGATGTTCTCCTTTCTTAGACTAATACTTGGTTGTGGTAGATGATTAGTAGACTATAATCTCTTTTGCTTAATTAAATTTTTTCTTACAATCATATTCTTTTCTAAGCTATTTGTATAGAGAATTCGTTTCGAAAAGCTTCCATCGCATCCTTCCCTGTGGATCGACCCGTCTATCCCTTGCTATGCGGTTAAATTGAGAAAAAACTAAGAACTTTCTGACTGTAACTCTTGACTTTATTTTCAGTTCATTTTCTCTTCTTTAATCAAAATTTTAGCGGCGCTACCGGGGAGGGAACGTCATACATTGTTTTCTAATTTTTCTTCTCTGTTTTCGTGTACATGGACAAATCACAGGAAATTGAATATTGCAGAATATTAACAGAGGATTGGTGACTCTGCCCAAAGGCAGAGCACTTAACTTTACCACAAAGCCGCGGGAACGTGGCAAAAGTCGCATTTTTGTGGCAAAGTAGAGGAGTTTGTCATCCTTCTTCTTTGCAGGATGATTGAACTGCAATTCTATAGTTTCTGTAGTTTTTTTTCCTGTTAGCCTGTTGTACATTCTAATTCTAATTCAACAGTAACTCATGCTTGAAAATTTTAAAACACGATTATACATTGCATCCTAGGGCATTCATTTAATTCTGTGTATTTTAAATTACTGTTGAAGAGTGCTGGAGATCGAGGTAAGTCTGCATAGCATCTAAATTAGAAAACACTTATGGTGATTTAATTGTTTTGAATGATACTATTCTATTATTTTGCGCACTTGTACAAAATCGACTTAAGGGCAAAAACCCTAACAAGATAAGGTAGAAAAGTCATTACTTTTCTTGGCTCACAAACTATCTCCCCAGTCACAACCTAAGCCTAAATTAAAATTTGAATAGATATTGGCCTTAAGGACTTCTCAGGCTTACTAGGAGAGTGACCTAAGGAGGAAGTTATTCGAAGTTGACTTTATCAAATTGATAACTAGGTAGGAGATTGAGAGGCGAAACCTTGAAGGTTGGTGGTTTGATATAATTAGGCTCGTCTTTGACGGATACCTCCCACCAATCTTGCCACCTACATGGCCGATTAACTCGCGATCTGATTCAGCAATATACCTCCCGCGGATAATCTAAAGTTAGGAGTCGTCTAGGTCTCAGGTCTACCTAACTTAGGCTAGATTTTTTATATTTATTTGTTTCTCTTTGTTTTTAATATTTCTTGTGTGATATTGCTTATTACAATAATTTTTTCTATTTTAATGGTAATCCATATTACACCCCACCTCTTTTGAATTGGATATTACCAACCTAGCATATCATAACTTTAACCAACCAAGCATACCTGATTGGTCTTATCAAAATCAATACATGCCCCAGTCCCTATATTATGAACAAGATTAGAATAATCATCACTACTCTTCACCGAGTGAATGGGGATACAATACCCCCGGGCCACATTGTCAACCGTCTTTCCACCAATCATCTTCATATACCCCTTTTTCCAAACCTATAGAAGAACCATTTGATTGGAAAAAGAAGATAAAAGTCTTAGAAGAGTTCGAGCGACGAATTCATAAATTGGAAGACTTACGATCCATTGAAAGGTCTCAAACCCTAAATCCATACATGATTCAAAACCAAAATGATTACATCCATTTCCTCGATAGGTTAGATGCACAGCTGGATTGTTTGGAAAACATTGAAAGTGTTAGGATTGAGGAAACTCTACTTAACACTTTTTTGATCATTTCTGATTCACCTAGCCTTATTGACGGGATCGACGAATCATGGTGTCTTGAATATCTTGATTCAATTTCATCGCTCCAACATGAACTTGATCAATCCCAATCCTTTGACAAATTGGCAAATTTTAACTTCAATGAGATTGAACTTGATTGTGAATATAAACCCGATCATCAACTTTGTGATTTAAATTTCAAACTTTGAATCTATGTTAACTCCAGTGTCTTTACCCAATTTGGACCCAATTCTCAAGCCATCATTAATTCCAGTACCCGTATACTATGAAATTGGATTATCTATTTTGGGTAGTCACATTCATTTGATGGATCATGAATATGAACTTTTTGATTTGGAGCCCACTCTTGAACCAAACTTGACTCTCGAACCTAAATTTGATTTTTACGAGTCGGTATTAATTCCCAATCCTATCATTCTTAAGCCCAAATCAATCACTTCATTAAGTCAAATTCTATTGTTGGACTAAGGTATTGAAAATGATGACCCTGAGATGGTATTCTAAAATTGGTCATACAACCAAGATAGTTTCAATGTTAGGGTCGTTCATGATCCTATTCATTTGGGGGATAATGACAATGTACATCAAAAAGAAGTCATAAAAGGTGGGTTCCTTGATCCACAAGATTTAGATTGGGTAGCAACGCTTGGCCCAATCTGGCCACCATCGAATCACCACATTGAGGTAATATTTTGCCTTCCTTTTTGTCTTTTTCATGCATACATGCATTCATTCATACATTGAGGATAATGTATGAGATAGGTATGGGGAAGGGTTCACTAATATGCTACCATAGTAGGTTTACTAACCATTTTTTTCTTTTAAAAATTTTTTGGAAAAAAATAATACTTTGATTTATTTTTGAAAGTAATTAAGTTAATTTTAAGGAATAGGAAAATCATAATTAGAATTTCTTACTACTTGATCAAAATAAGATTATTTATTTGATTTCCAGGATTAGGAGGAAAAATTGAAAAAGTCATTTAGTCCTGACTTTTACCTTGATGAAATATGCATACTTTATACACTTATCCACTTGGGATTCAAAACAAAGACACTTGTATCTTAGAAAAAATATATATAATAAACTAATTTAATTATTAATTAGCTAGGTACTTTGGCCTAAGAAAGCCTTGGTATTTATGCGAAAGATAATTAGGTAACTTTGAAAAAAAAAAAGAGAACAAATATAAATATAATATATGTATTAACATATCTAATAATCAATTAGATAGGTATTAGGGCCTCAAGAAGCCTTGATATCTAGGCAAAAGAAAATTAGATGAGTTATACATATTTAAAAAAAAGAAAAAAAGAAGTGCTTAAAGAGCAACGAAGTAGTAATACTTCGAACTTCTGCAAAAAAATAATAAAAATAAATATATATATTAATATACAAGACATTAGAGTTGAAGTTGAAGAATCCCGAGTCAAAAACTCACGGTCACAAAGGTGCATATTACTTATCGTAAAATAATAGACTAAGTGAGAAATTTAATTTTAATTTTAATCTAGATTAATAATAAATATTTGCATCATGACTAAGTATATTTCGTGATCCTAAGACTTATAGATTACTTGATTTCCTCAAAAATATTTCAAATATCCATTCTCTTTCAAAAATAAATTTTGAAAACACTAACATTTTATTTTTCTTTCTTTATGTATTTTGTGGGTGTAATCTACTAAAAACTCTCACAATACAACACTCGTCCTCTAGGGATAACTTAGAGGTTTAACGGCTTGTTGCACGTGCTAAGTGCAATCATGATTCCTACGAAAGTGAAATTAGGATTGTTAGATTTTTGATTTTTTTCTTCTTCATTTTTACTCGAGGACAAGCAAAAAGATAGGTGTGGGGGTGTGATTGGTCATCAATAATTCATATTTTTAGTCACATTTTCATACTTAATTTTTATAAAATATTACTATTTAATTCATTTATTGTTTAGTAATGTGCAAGCCTTCATAATCCAAGAAAAAGCTCAAATGAAGCCCAAAAGCTCACAATTATCATGAAAATAAAGATTAATTGGGAAGATAAAGGAAGCACCTATTCTATTCTATTTGAATTTAGGTTTTAAATTAAGTTAATTTAAAATCAAAATGAAAAGAAGGGTAAAACAAGATCAATTATCATCTTTGTTAAAGATAGAGGTGGACTCCTATTCATTCGATTGCTTGCACCACAAGTTGAAGATAAAAGGAAAATTTTTGAATTTAACCCGGATTTAGAGATAACTTGATCTCTAAGATTGAAATAATTCAGAATTCGGGGATCCAATAAAGATTCTGAAAATAGATCTCCATATAAACGGACGAGATGAAGCCACGGGCCAAAGCTGTGACCAAACTCCAAAAAATTACAGCGGCCCCTCCTTTTTTGCCACGGAAATGAGGCAATTCTGCGGCCGTGTACGTCGAGTTTTGGTGGAGGTATTTGTGTGGGTCTCTACTTCTTAAATCTCCTATAAGTACCCTGAAGAGCAACATAGCAGAGGCATCTTAGAGATTGAGTATAAGATTTTTGTTAGCCATTTAATTTTCCAAATTTAAATTGTATTATTTAGCTTTCAATTTAAAGAAGAAGATTTTTGAAGAAGAAGAAGGGCTTTGTAATTGGCAAGTGACAACTATAATAAAGGTTCATTATTCTTTTCGTCTCTCTTGTTCTTCAATTTAATTGTTTTTCGTGCTTTCGTTTCTTTTATTTGTCTTCTTTTTGATGCAAGTTTTCTTCTTCATTATAAATCTTGAAAACAATAAAAATATGAATAACTTATTGAAACTTCTAGTTTGCTAATCTCTTGATCTACTTAAGTATAGTCTAAAAGATGAACTGATTGAAATCTATGCTTGTTAGAAACTCTAGGATTATATTGATAATTCTTGAAAATGAATAATTAGTTAAGTTGAACTAATTTAGGGTTGCACTTTTTAATGGTCACTCTTAGTTCATATTTAAATATTTTGACAGCATTATGTTAGGTTTAAAAGACTTTCTTATGCTATACTTAGAAAGTAGGATGAGCTAAAGTTTAATTTTAAGTAGTGTACTCTAATTAGGGTTTACAATATTTTTCCTCATCTTACTTGATTCTCAATCAAAACCCTAGGGTAGATTTTTTATAGCTTCAATATGATGTTCTCTCTTCTTACACTAATACTTGGTTGTGTTAGATGATTAGTAGACTATAATCTTTTGTTTAATTAAAACCTTTTCTTACAATCAATATTCTTTTTTCCAAGCTATTTGTGTAGAGAATTCGTTCTGAAAAGCTTCATCACATCCTTCCTTGTGGATCGATCCGTCTAGCCCTTACTACGCGGTTAAATTGAGCAGAGACTAAGAACTTTCTGACTTTAAATCTTGACTTCATTTTCAATTCATTTTCTCTTCTTTAATCAAGAAACACCGTGACAAAATGGGATAGCTGAAAGGATGAACAAGACCTTGCTAGAGAATGTCTGTTGCATGTTATCCAACGCCGGAATATCGAAATCTTTTTGGGATGAGGCATTAGCGTATGCTTGCCATCTCGTTAACATGTTGCCTTCATCTGCACTAGGAGGTAAAACTCCTCTAGAGGTTTGGTTAGGAAAAGTGGCTCAGGATTATGATTCACTATAGGTATTTGGGTGTCCGGCCTACTATCATATCAAGGAAGACAAGTTGGACCCAAGGGCAAGAAAAGGTGTGTTCGTAAGACTCAAAAAAGGAGTAAAATGCTATAAAATTTGGTATACAAAGGACAGAAAATTTATCTTGAGCAGTGATGTCACATTTGATAAGGCTTCAATGGTGAAGCCTACAAACTCTTAACAAGTGGAGAGTCAAATAGCCAACAGGACATTGCAGCAGGTGAAAAATGATGTTACTTCACCGTCTCTAGAAAAATCAGTATCATTTGAGGTCACACCCTCAGTGACATAGGGAGATGATCAGGTAAACGAATAGGATGCTGATAATGATGAGTATCAAAGACAGGCTATGGGTAATGTCCAACAATCTATTGCAGTTGTAAGAACTCAGAGAAATCCACGTAAGCCCAGTTGGCTCACTACTAACATGATCGTAACTTATGCTCTCCTAGTCGTTAAGAAGACAATCCTGTCTACTTACAGGGAAGCTGAAATTATTTCGGAGTCTAAGATGTGGAAGGATGCCATGATGGAAGAGATGAGTTCTCTATACAAAAATGACACTTGAAAACTGTCAGAGCTACCCAAGGGAAAGAAGGCGATCGGTTATAAGTGGGTATTTGTAAAGAAACAGGGATCTTCAGATGGTGATATTGTACGCTACAAAGCCAGATTGGTAGTTAAAGGCTACAATCAATGAGAAGGCATTGACTATAATGAGGTATTATCACCTATTGTAAGACACTCGTCTATTCAGATTTTATTCGCACTGGTAGCACAGTACGAGTTGAAACTTGATCAGGTCAACGTGAAGACCGCCTTTCTCTATGGCGATCTTGAAGAAAAGATCTACATGTCTCAGCCGACGGGGTTCAAAACTGCAGGAAAGGAGAACATGGTATACAAACTGAAGAAATCATTGTATGAATTAAAGCAATCTCCAAGGCAACGGTACAAGCATTTCGACAGTTTCATAAGAGGAAAGAGGTAACATGAAACCATTATGACCCATGTGTATATTACAATAAGCTACCTGGAGGAGAGTACATCTATCTACTCTTGTATGTGAATGACATGCTCATTGCTTCTAAAAGGAGATCTGCTATTGATAAATTGAAGAAAGGCTTGTCTTCTGAATTCGAGATGAAAGATTTGGGTGAAGCAAAGAAGGTACTAGGCATGAAGATTGAGAAAACTGGAAGAGTGGCAAGTTAACTTGACACAGAAGGGTATTTGAAGAAGATACTTCAGAAGTTTAACATCAATAATGATACAAAATCTGTAAGTACACAATTGGCTCCTCATTTCAAGTTAAAAGCTACTATGTCTCCTATTACAGTTGAAGAGCGTGAGTACATGTACGTGCCCTATGCTAGCGCAGTTAGTAGTTTAATGTATGCAATAGTGTATACAAGGCCCGACTTGTCACAAGTTGTCTTAATGGTTAGCAGATATATACACGATTCTGGGAAAGGTTATTGGGAGACAATGAAGTGAATTTTACGGTACATTAAAGGTACCATAAATATTGATTTGATATTCAAGAAGGATGTTACTAGTAAAAAGGAGTGTATCGGATATATTGATTCCGATTACGCAGGAGACCTCGACAAACGCCGGTCCACAATAGGATATGTGTTTACATTGTCCTAAGCACCGGTCAGCTGGCACTCTACTCTACAGTCTATTGTTGCATCGTCTACTACAAAGGCTGAGTATATGGCCATGACAGAGGCTGAAGGAGGCAATTTGGCTTCAAGGGTTGCTTGACGACTTGGGGATTGATCAGGATCTGTTGAAGATCAATTGTGATAGTATGAGTACTATCTGTTTTATAAAGAATCAGGTATATCATGCAAGAATGAATCACATTGATGTCAGGTTTCACTTTGTTTGAGATATTCTTGATGAAGGTGACATCGAGTTACATAAAATTTACACAAAGGAGAATCCCGCTGATATGCTTACTAAAGTTATTTCAGGAGTAAAGTTTGCATATTGTAAAGAATTACTCCATATCCTTCCAGTTGTGTGAGCTCAGTGAAGCTCATATGGATGAATTACATGTGGCTTGATCTCGTTGGGCATAGGTACGTAGGCAACCATAATGCTGCAGCCAGAATTGGAGTCGACATGGTGCTATGATGTTGTAACACCTCGTTCCTGGAATACGTACTTAGATACGTATTCAGATTTTTCTATCATACTTCTTTGATTTAGTTTTTATATTTATTTTTGTTTTATGATTATTTATGTGATTGTTTTGTATTGGATTCAGATTCGTAGACTCGGAGTCGGCCCAAGTCTGAACCGAGGACACGATCCTAATATTTGGTCTTTCCAGTAGTCAAATTTGACCAGTTTCATTTCAAACATTGTTTTCCAATATTTTGAATTTTTCATGATTTTCTGGATTTTTCAGAATTAATTTGCAAAATCTTTAAAACCGGTGTCGATAGGTGTCGCTGACCGATTCTCGGATTTTTAGTTTTCAAATGGAGTTGAATTCTTAGAAACTGCTTTCATATTACTTCTTAAAATCTTATTTTTTTAACTAAATATATTTTTGAGATTTTTTTGAATTTATCGAATTTCGACCAGTTTTGACGTCGACCAGTATTGTCGGAAGATTCTAGGATTTTTAATTTGAAAACCAGATTGAATTTCTCGAATCCAATTTCATCAGGCATCTTAATTTAATATTTTTTATTTTTTAGAATTTTCGGAATGTTTCTGAAATAGTCAAATTTTACCCTATTATTATAATATATTTAAATTGATTCTTTTATCTTTTCTTCTCTTTCTTTTCTCTTTCTTTTCCTCCCCCATACCCTGCCCACTGCAGCAGCAGCTGCAGCCCATACCCTCACTGGGGGCCGTCCCATCACATCACCCACTTCTCATCAATCTCTCTTCTTTTCTTTTTCTTTTTCTTTATCTTTCTTTCTTCCTTCTCATCTTCTCCCTTCTCTTCTTCTTCTTCTTCATTTCTTGACCAGCGCCCAAGAGCCACTTCCGGCCACCATCGCCGGTGAGAAAAGGCCACCAACTTCGGCCATCTCCCCCCATCTCCTTCTCTCTCCACTATCTCCAAAACCAACACCCTGCCTTCATCTTCTTCCTCCACAAAACCACCACCATCTTCACCTTCTTCTTCATCTTCAAATCAACCGCCACCGCCACCATTTTCTCCACTCCAACACCATCCTCATAACACCCTACTCCTTCTCCCCCCCTCCCATCTCCTTCAATTTCTCCCCCATCTACCAAAATCACCACCAAAATCACCAACAATTTCATCATCACCTTCAATAACAACAACATCAATAACAAACCGAACTCCTTCACCCCCTCCTCCACCCAAGGGCGCCGCCGGCCACCCCTCCTCGCCGGCCGCCCCTCCGGCGGCGGTGGCCATAGCCGCCGGCCAACTCCCCCCTCTCTCCTTCTTCTTTTTCCCTTCTTTCCTTTCTTTCTTTCTTACTTTTCTTCTTTCTTTCTTTTCCTTTATTTCCTCTTTTAGCCCCTTCTTGTCCATCAAACTCTCTCCCTTACCCCTCTACTATTTCTAGCATATTCTCTCTCCCCCTACCATCTCTTTCCTACTCTCTATCTTTATCCCTTTTTCATTCTTTTCTCTTTCTCCTCTCTTTCCCTCTCTAACTCTCTCTTTAAAAAGTATTAATAATTATATATTTTAAGAATTATATTTATATTTTTTAATATGAATTAGTGGCATGTATGTGTTTATGGTGTTACGGGATTTTACGGCATTTTCTGTTGATTTTAGACGAGTACTTTCCTTGTGATGCTTCATGCCTTGTTAATTCTATTTTAGGCCTCGATATAAATTTAAGTGCTTTGATATCATCAATTCATATTTAGTAACTCCTACTCTAGCATTTATTGCATGATATATTGATATGTGGATGTCTTGTTACTACCGTTACATGCCTAACAATTGCTACTCTAGCTTTTAGTACATGATACATCGTTATACGAGTTGATATATGATATGTTAGTGATTCTCTAAAATTAACATGTTATATGAATACCTGTTGGCCGTTATTATAATTCATTGAACTGATATTATACCTGCATTGGATATGCCTAGATACGCTCCCGCTTCGCTCGGCTCCGCATAGCTAATTAAAAGATTAATTTATTGTTGTTATAGATATGGTTGTGAAGAGTTTGAAATGTTTAACTATACTGTTCTCTTGTATCATGTTGTATGACCGGATGATTACTTCACATGTTGTAACTTTGTATTCAATTCACATGATACCGATATATTAATTACCTGACCCTGATATGTATATACTTGACATCTGATACCTAACACTTGATATCTGACACCGATACTTGACATGTTATTACTTGACACCTGATCCCTGACATATGATATTGTTGACATTCAAAAAAGACAGGACTCCTGCATTCATCTTCAACCGGTCTGAATGACGTCTAACTTATCGACATCTACAAAAGATAAGTCGAAGACAAGCTGATGACCAGAAATGAGACAGCAACATGGACATTACTAATCCAGTAAAGCAGATAGTAAGCTAAAGTTGCCTTTGAAGAGACCCAAGCAGGCCGAAGACGCTAAGCTAGCTCAATACTTAGCCTGGGCATAACCCCAAGGTAAGCTTTGTAGCTCCGCATGAAACTAAAAGTTTCGCCTAAGCTTGGTAGCCTTGCTTCGAAGCTAAACTATCAGCTTCACACGAAGCTTCCCATTTAGCCTCGCCAGAGGCTGATCCAAGAGCTTCGCGCCATAAGCTCTATCCCTAGCTAAGTCATAGCTCCACTATGGGCTGAATCTTAGCTTTGCACGAAGTAACTTCACCTAAAGCTATGAACTAGCTCCGCATGATCTAGCTCTGCAGTGGGCCTTGCCAGGTTATCAAGTTGACCGTTTCAAAATCCCACGAGGTATTAATGGGTGAAACCCACTAATTTAGCGGGATTAAAACACTTTAAGTGGGCGGTTACACCCACCCACTTTGTCCCACATTAAATGGAGACAACTAAGCCGTAACGGAATGAGGACGTTCGCACGAACCCTCTAACTTCGCCAGAAGCTTGAAAAAGGCTTCGCGGCAAGGCCATTTACGAGCCTCGCGTGAAGCTAATGACTAATTCAGCTTTGCTGAATTTAAGGGGGCAGTTACACCCCATATTGGCTATAAATAAACCCCTGTGGAGACAGACAAAAAAAAAGAGGAAGAGGAGGAGAGAGGACGGACATCCTTAGATAGAGAGGAGATTGACTTGAAAAGAGCAGAATTCCTAGCAAAAGGGCTCTACTGATCTTCTGTTCTCCGATTCCCTGAATCAAGCGAGAAGGGAGTCTTATTAGGAGGTAGTCTTGATCATTTGATCAATTGCATCGTCAATGAGATAAAATGATCGCGCGCAGATCAGATTCCTACCGGCACATTTTTTCAGAAATCTTAGAAGAGATCTAACTGTAATTTTCTTTCTACAAAGAAATACTTATAATTTCGCTCCTCGATCCTTTTTTGTAAGTTTTCCCACGAACAACAATTTTCAATGGAAAACAAGATCTTCTGCTCTCTGATTCCCCGAATCAAGCGAGAAGGGAGTCTTATTAGGAGGCAGTCTTGATGATTTGATCAATTACATCGTCAAAGGAATAAAGTGATCGCGCACAGATCAGATTCCTACCGGCACATTTTCCCAGAAATCTCAGAGGAGATCTACCTGTAATTTTCTTCCTGCAAAGAAATACTTGTAATTTCGCTCCTCGATCCTTTTTTGTAAGTTTTAACAAGGAGACGAGTCACAATGCAATGGTCAGAATCTTGAGCCCGTCATTTTTAAAAACCTGATCATTCATTTTGATCAAGAAAAACTCGAAGAATTGCTCTCTGAGGGTAGTCCAGTGCTCCACACTTGGAAGCATAGAAAGATCTCTGTGGTCAAGGCTTCAGACCAGAAGCCAGCCCTGGCCAGGCAAGTAGCCGGACGAGCCTCGTCCCAACTCCTCTCAGCCTCCACCGAGGCTACAGATGCCTTAAGCAAGCTAACCAGGTTCCCTGCGAACCTAATACTTCGCTTCCCAAGCTGATATGGAGGCTAAAGCAGAAAGCTCCGTGTGAAGCTTCAGGCTAAGTCCCACCAGGCGAAGTTCCACCGCAACTTCGCCTATCACGTGAAGATATAGGTAAATTGCCTATCCAATTTGGCAGATTCACCGAGGCCATTAACCGCGAGGCTAGATTGGCAACTTGGCTTCGCCCAATCTAGGAGCAGTAACTCATTGCACCAACCTCATTCTCCCGAGCGAAGTTTCTCATGGCGTGACTAACTCAGCGCCAGTACCTCAGGGTGCGAGCGAAGTTCTCAACCCCAAGGCTGGAACTGAAGCACTCAACAGTGCTAATCACCTTCACAATAAGGCTGTGAGCAAAGCACCAAAGCGTGCTCCACTCTCCAAATCCTCAAGCGCTAAGTTCGCTCTTTGAGGTGAAGCTAAGGGATCATCCCTGGGTGCTGATAGAGGTGCTAATGCAACTTCAGCGCCTAAGGGTGCTACCAGAGCTCTCAGCCACGAAGTTAGAACTAAAGCCCTATCCAGTGTCAATCGCCTCTGCGGTAATATAAAGGACGAGGCATCGTCCCGTGCTTCGCTTCCAAGGCCTTCAAATGCTGGGTCCGCCCCTGCAAATGGAACTATAAGCAGAAAGGTGATTCCAAAATTAACTGTACATATCAATGAACGATCCGCTCGAGTCTCTGCGCTGGATCGTTTAAGTTTGGTTAATACTGATCTACGAGAGTTCCTGACGAACAAGCGGAAGTTAGAACTATCCAGACTTCTCCCTCTTATTGTGAACAAGTGGGATGTCAGTTGGCGATGATCCATTCAGTCCATTGCCGACTAGGAACAATGTCTGCCACCCTTCCAAGCCGACAATCAGTTTTAATCGACTATCGATGCGAGCTCTTGTGAAGCATCACAAACGGAGCATATCGCGGAATCTACCAGATCTGTCCTTTGCATCAATCAACATGATCGGAAGGGGCTGTGAACCGCATAGAGGCAGACGAGCGTCATGTGGTGCTAACTCAAATTCTTTCAGCTCTCCAGACCGGGACTATAGCCCTGGCTTAGGCCAAGTCTTGGTAGATGAAGAGGGTGTGTTTTGAAGCATCAGATCTAGGGTAGCAATACCCTACAATTATGAGCAGCCATCTTCCTCGACTGGAGTAACATCACTAGAACCATTGAGAAGTTTATTCCAATGGTCTGATGACGAGGGAAAAGATAGTGGGTATGCCTCTTCGGCAATAGTCAGCTCGATACGAACGAATAGAGTGTCGGTGCATATGGATGATAACGGTAATGATGACCTCTGTCGATGGTTGGAAGCTCAGGATCAAACCTCCAAGACCTAGCAAGAAGCCTTGGATAACATTCAACAGATGCTCGCTTAACTCCTCACTAACCGAAATAACAATGATACTGAGAGTAACATAATGAGGAGGAACATACTGATGAAGAGCAACCTAAAATGGAGAAATCAAAAGAAAGTTCTTCTATGGACGCTGAAGTTCATAAAGGTATCCAATCTCAGATCGCATCCTTAACCTAAAGGCATGAACTAAAAAAAGTAGGGGTAGCCCGTCCTTACCCCTTGGAATGGGACTCAGTCCCATATCCTCCAAAGTTCAAGCCACCAAAGCTGCACTCATATGATGGCAAGAGCTCACCAAATCAGCACATTTATTATTTCCGATCGCAAACTGGTAATGTAGTAGGTAACGATGCTATTATAACTAAACTATTCATTGGCACCCTAAAGGGGGTAGCATTTGACTAGTTACGAAGCCTTCCTCCAGGCTCTATCAACTCCTGGATTGACTTAGAGACTCGATTTCTTTCTCATTTTTACGAGGACGAAACCGAACCATGGATAAACTCCTCTCCACTGTACAGAGGAAAGGAGAATCTGTCCGTGATTACATTGAGCGGTTCAGAAATCTATCTCTGATGTGCCCAGCAGGGATGCCATTACCCGTGCTCTTGCAGACATGTAGGCATAATTTTCTGGACCAAGTGGAGATTCGTATGGGAGCTATCAAAGCCCATAACTGGAAGAAGCTAGTCGAACAAGTTGAGATAGCCGAAAAGTCTGCTAAAAAGTTCGAACCATCTACCCCTAAAGGCAAGTGGGGTATGAATAATAAGGGGCGCGGTGACATGGCACAGTCTTCCCAAGCTAAAGGGAAAGAGACAATGTCCGTCGAACTGTCAGGGGACGGTCATCCGAAGGCCAAGAAGAGCGGCCCCAATAACCAGGAGTTTAAGTTTCCTCTGAAATAATACTCCTTCAAAGACAAGCAGGTGGTTGCAATATTCTATTTACTCCATAAAGGGAATAAATTGAAACTGCCAGAGGCTCGACACCCTAATGAAGTGGGACGCACCAACGATCCCAATTATTGTCTCTTCCATAGGATGGTTGATTAGTCTCTAAAACTGCATATTTCATACCACATCTTCATATTTATTTAATATTAAATTCTGTTAATAACATCTCTCTTACATGTTTCTAGGTCCATGGTGTGCAATGAAGAAGAAGACCCTAAATCACCATTTAATGAGTGATAAAGGCTTATATCATAGTCATTGACCTAGAAGAGCTAATTCGTCAAAACCAGGGGCCTAAAACCAGAAATCGGGAGCAGAACCTGATAGGACACAGATAGGACATCGCGTGGTTCAAAGCGCTGCACGTGGTTCCCTAAGGAGGTCGCAGAAAAGGCCCTGGCTTTGGGTCAGGGGTTGTCCCCCTTCCCTGGTGGCTATAAATACCCCCTGGGTTCTGGAGTTGGGAGATATGCAATATTTTAGGAGTAGTTTTCATTCCATGTTGTAGTTTAGGGTAGTTTAGTTTAGGTTAGTTCTTCTTCCTCCTTTGTATTTCCATTTTGTAGATCTTGTAATAGGGAAAGAGAGTGGTACAAGCTTGTAATGCAAAAGTGCTTGTAATAGAAGGTGACAATTTATGAAAGGTGCTCTCTTTACCTCTCTATGTTTTCTTCTCTTTAACTCTTTTTACATGTATAGCTAATCTTTTCTCTCATAACAACTAACTACTAACCACCTACTAGTCTAACTTCTTTTATGATAATCCGCATGAATCTGATAGCCTCTACTTATCCTTGCTCTTGCAAAAGCTATTGATGGCTCATGATGATGGATCTAACTATAACTTCCTAACCACTAACAAGCTAACATTACTTTACTCCATGCTTACTTTTAGTTTTGATGATTTAAGTGTAGGTTGCACTTGTTTATGAGTTGGGTTGTGATGAGTTACATATGGGTCATGCTTTGAATCGCTCTTGAACCAAGGACTAGTGATGACCAATGATACATGTGAGACAACTATCACTAAGAGCTTAGCATGTTGGTGGAGTCATTAGTAGTTAATAGCCGTGAGTTTTCTTTCTCTTTCACTTTATTTTAGAAATATCAAAAACCACAAAAATCATTTTTTTCTATGTTTCCCACTTCTATGCGTTTCACCGGATACTTATTTTTTCATTCATTCTTTTCTTTTCTTTACATTCTTTCAAACATTGAAGAACTTTTAACAAATATGTGATCAACCAGTAAAGCTTCTATCGCCTCCCGTCCTTATGGATTCGACTCGTTTTAGCCTCTATGCTATAACGGAAGTATCGAGGAAGCCAAAGCACACACACTTTAAATAGCGATTTCAAAACATACACTTTTTGTGTGTGGTTTTCCCCTGATCAAATTTTGGCGAACGGTTTGATTTCACATTCTTGTTAACCTTTCTTCTTTGTTTTTGATATGCAGGTTAAATTTTTAGCGTGGCAGAAGTCCACACTTGCTCTTGTGTGGTCGGGTAACCTCTTGTATATTCTTATACTTTGCCGCTAATTTTTGTTTATATTACCTGTACACTATAAATAATTGTAAGAATTAAAATACGGTAATTGGATGCTTTAAAATAGTTTAGACAATTGCATCTAGGCATGTTTCAATTTTTATTCCAATATACTGTATTTTATTCTTGTGTTGTTGTGATCTTACAAAAGGTGTACATATTGCATTGCATATAGTTAGGACAAACACTTCAGTGATTTACTCACTTTTTTGTGTTCATCTTATCTATATTGCACACTTGCACAAATTAAACTTAAGGACAAAACCCAAGACAACATAAGGTGGGAAAGTCATTACCCTCCCTTGGCCTAAAATTCACCTCCCTACTCACACAGCCCAAGCCTTAATAAAATTTACTAGACGTTGGCCCCTAGGGACATCTCGGAGTCATCTAAGAGATTGACCTAAGGGGGAAGTTGTTAGAAGTTGACTCTTGTCAAATCGGTGTCTAAGGTTGGGGATTGAGAGGCGAAACCTCAAAAAATAGTGGTTTGGCATAATTAGACTCGTTGCTCTGGCACGGATACTTCCCACTGATCTTGCCCCTACCTGGCCGATTAACTCGTGGTCAGTTTCCAACAATATACCCCCCGCGGACAGTCTAACTAGTTAGGAGTCGTTTAAGTCTAAGTCAACCCTAGCATAGGCTTGTTTTCTTTTTCTTTTTTGTTTGTTTGTTTGTTTTTCTTTTTTGTAAAATGTGATATGAATTTTAATAACAATAATTTTTTCAATTATAATATGAATCCATATTTCACTCCGACCTCATTTGACTCGGATAACTCCGACCCGGCTATGTACAACATGAACCAACCATATATGCCAGGTTGGGATTATCCGACTCAATATGACCCGTATTCCCAACCATATGACCATAATTTTCAAAATAATTTTAACTCTTCACAGAGTCAATGGGGATTCACCTCGCCGAGTCAAATTGTCAACCACATTGTCCACAATTTTCACAATATTTATTCCCCGATACTTCTTCATATCCTCCCTTTCCTGAACCACCAATTGAAGAAAAATCATCATTGCAAAGGACTTTGGAAGAAGCGATAGAGGCCCAAAAATAATTTGAAAACAATATGGCCTCATCATGTTCACAAAATTTTCAAAATTCATATAGTTCTTTTTCAGAACCAATCAAAGAAAAATTATTGTGAGAAAAAATTATGAAATTCGTGCAAGAGACCGAGCGCATAATGAAAAATATGATTGACTTCCCATGTCCATCAAATGTTTAAGAATCTTGCCATTTTGAAAATTCAGCTTCAATTTCATCATACCAACCTAAACTTGACCAGCATTCAATTCCTGATACTTTGGCAAGTTATCCATTTCCTGAAATTAAACTTGAAGATGAATGTGAACCTGAGCTTCAAATTAATGATTCGAGTCCAATCCTTGAATCAATATCGACTCCTGTAGTGTTACCTAAACTAAGTAATATTCTTGAGCCAGTTTTGATTCCCATAGTTTCTGAACCTGAATCAATCATCTCACCCATTCACATTCTTTCTGTGGACAAAAATCAAGATTCAATTTCATTACATCCATTTGAACTTGCCCAAAATCTTGAAAACCACCTTAACATTTTGACAAGTTATCCATTTCCCGAAATTGAACTTGTGCTTGAAAGTGATCCTGAACCTCAAGTTGGTCATTCCATTTCATTTTTTGATTCAATAATGACCCCGGTATCTTTACCTGGTTTTTTCTATTCCGAAGTCAACATTGAATCCTGTACCAGTACACCGTTAAATGGAATCACCAATCTCTCATGATCACACTTCATTCATCGGGAAAATGTGTGAATATCAATTCTTTGGTTTGGACCCTATTTTTGAACCAATTTCGACTCTCATTGTTGACTCTCGACTTGATCTGAGTCAACTTCTCGAGTCAGTGTCGGTTTTTATTCCTGATCCCTTTGCATCCAAATCTATCAACTTCCCAAATCACACTTCATTATTGGACAAGAATGTTGACAAAAATGACTCAGTAATTATTTTTGAAAATTAGATATTAAATAGGGATAAAATTTTCAATAAGACCATTTAATCAATCATTCTTTTATTGGGTCATGTTAGAGAGGTCATTGGTGGGTTCCTATACGATCCACGATATCTTGATTGGGCAGTAACGCTTGGCCCAGTCAGACCACCACCGGAACCACCACTACGAGGTAATTTTCCTTCCCTTCCCATTTGTTTCATGTATATACACATTCACGATGCATTGAGGACAATGCATGGGATAAGTGTAGGGGGTTTACTAACATAGTTAGTTTTACATTTTTTTTCTTTTACACTTCTTTTAATTAAAAAAATTAAAAAAATTTCTAGAAACTCTTTCTTGTCTTTCTACAAAACTTTTGAAACAAGGTAAATAGTTTTGATTTATTTTTAAGAAAATTAAGATTATCTTAAGAATTAGGAAGACCTAAAAATTATGAAATTTTAAACTGAGTCAAAATAATAAATCTTATTTAAATTTTAGGATAAGAAAGTAAGATTGAAAGATAATTTGATCTTGAATTTTTTGTCTTAGATATGCACTCCACACTTACACAATTTTGGGATTGAAACAAAGACTAAAAATGTTATAAAAATATATTAAAATAATAATAATAATATATATATAATGATAATAAAAACCACTTATTGTAGTTGGGTAATTATGCTTCAGGAAGCATGATTATTCATACCTAAAGCGGTGGACAAAAATAAAAAAATCCCCTTAGTTTTGTGGCCTTGTTTACTCGAGTCCTTAAGTCCGAGGGATGTTTTCTCATCTGGTGCCCTAAGACCATCTGGTTTGGGAGTCACCGGCCAAAGACTCACTACCCACGTAAATAAGAAAGCCTAAGAAAACTAAGGGAAAAAAAGAAAAAAGAAAAAATATATATTAAATAAATGGCATAAAAGTTAGAGTCGATATCCCAAAAATCTTCACAGTTCACAAAGTGCATATTTTTCTAAGAGTTTTTATGAAAGATCAAAGAGTCAATTCAATCTTAAATTCTTACATTTAATTTATAACAAGATTTTGCATTTTGACTTAGTTTAAGGAAGACTGATTTCTGGCTAACCTATGACCTTGGATCACTTATATTTTCGCAAAAATACTTCAACACTTTTCTCTATTTCAAAAATGTTTTTTCAAAATACTAACATTTGATTTCTTTCTTTATGGATTTTGTGGGTGTAATCCGCTAAAAACCCTCAGGAAAAAAACTCCTCCTCTAGGGGAAACCTAGAGGTTTAACGGCTTGTTGCGCATGCTTAGTGCAATCGCGTCACCTGCGAAAGTGGTGTAATAATTTTCTTAGTTTTTTTTTTACTCGGGACGAGCAAAAGATAAGTGTGGGGGTGTGATTAGTCTCGAAAATTTTATATTTCATACCACATCTTCACATTTATTTAATATTAAATTCTGCTAATAACACCTCTCTTGCATGTTTCTAGGTCTATGGTGTGTAATGAAGAAGAAGACCCTAAATCACCATTTAATGGGTGATTAAAGGCCTATATCATAGCCATTGACCTAGAAGAGGTGATTCGTCAAAACCAGAGGCCCAAAACCAGAAACCGGGAGCAAAACCTGACAGGACACAGACAGGACAGCGCGCGGTTCAAAGCGTCGCGTGCGCTTCCCTAGGGAGGCCGCGTTTCCGCGGCTTAGATGGGCTGGCTGCGGCCGTACGGTCGCGGCTAGGCCCTGGCTTCGGGTCAGAGGTTGTCCCCCTGGCCTCCTTCCCTGGTGGCTATAAATACCCCCGTGGGTTCTGGAGTTGGGAGATATGCAATGTTTTAAGAGTAGTTTTCATTTCATGTTGTAGTTTGAGGTAGTTTAGTTTAGGCTAGTTCTTCTTTCTTCATTGTCTTTTCCATTTTGTAAATCTTATAATAGGGAGAGAGAGTGGCACATGCTTGGAATGCAAGAGTGCTTGTAATAGAAGGTGACAATCTATGAAAGTTGCTCTCTTTACCTCTCTATGTTTTCTTCTCTCTAACTCTTTTTACATGTGTAGCTAATCTTTTCTCTCATGGCAACTAACTATTAACCACTAACTAGTCTAACTTCTTTTATGATAATCCACATGAATCTAATAGCCTCTACTTGGCCTTACTCTTGCAAGAGCCATTGATGGCTCAGGATGATGGATCTAACTCTAACTTCCTAACCACTAACAAGCTAACATTACTTTACTCCATACTTACTTTTAGTTTTGATGGTTTAAGTGTAGCTTATACTTATTTGTGAGTTGGGTTGTGATGAGTTACATATGGGTCATGCTTTGAATCGCTCTTGAACCAAGGACTAGTGATGACCAATGATATATGTGAGAAAACTATCACTAAGAGGTTTGCATGTTGGTAGAGTCATTAGTAGTAGTAGTCATGAGTTTTCTTTCTCTTTCACTTTGTTTTAGAAATATCAAAACCACAAAAACTATTCTTTTCTATGTTTCCCACTTCTATGTGTTTCACCGTATACTTCTCTTTTCACGATATACTTCTCTTTTTCATTCTTTCTTTTCTTTTCTTTACATTCTTTCAAACATTGAAGAACTTTTAACAAACACGTGAATCAACTGGTAAAGCTTCTATCGCCTCCCGTCCTTGTGAATTCGACTCGTTTTAGCCTCTATGCTATAACGGAAGTATCGAGGAAGCCAAAGCACACACACTTTAAATATCGATTTCAAAACATAAACTTTTTGTGCACGGTTTTCCCCCAATCAATGGTTCATCATCCTACTAACAAATGCTTTGTCCTAAAGGACAAAATTCAGGCTTTGATCGATGCTGGGGTTTTAATGCTAAAGTCAGAACAAAAGAAAGTCACTGCAAACATGGTGACCCTCGAGTTTGGCAAGACCCTAAAAGTTACAGTTCCTGATGGGTCTTTCCCAGTCCCTGAAGCATGATTGGAAATAAACGATCCTTCAGCTAAATATCAGGAGATTAAGGATCTCATCCCCTTAACATTAAAAATAGGGGAAATCATGTGGATACACTCGGACCTTGCCCAAGACGAACAATGGGATTCGAAGAAATCCAAGTCAAAGAGCAAATCTTGCAACGTTATCTCTGTCTTACCAGATGATGGTAATGTGACCTCAGCTTCTCTTAGTGATTTTGAGGGGGAAAGACACGCTTGCACAACGCAAGCTGATTTACCTCAGCCGACAGGTACTCGATCTAGAAAATCATACTTCAAATAGTATGAGATAATTACTGACGAGACACAACAGCAAATGACGTCAGTACAAGTACCCATACCAGCCCCGGTCCCGACAACGGGAAAAGAAAAGCAGAAAGAAGTCCGGTTTGGCCATGTCCTGAAGAAACCATCAAGCCCAGGACTTAACATCCCTTTTCTCTTTGATATATTGGCCCAGTTGGCTAATATCTCCGCTTATATCACCATACACGAGCTGCTTCGTCTCTCGAAAGAGACAAGAGAAGCACTTAGGGATGCACTGGCTAATTCAGAATCATTTCTGACATATATGCCAGAAGCCCCTAGCGATGGCACTCAGCTTCCATGTTTCGAATGTCATCACGTACAGTTGAAAATACCTGCTATTACTTTCACAACTAAGGACATGCTCCTCAAGGATAACAAGCACGATCGACCTTTGTACTATACCGGAATCATCGGTTCGACGTGCATTGAAAGGGTACAGGTTGATCCAGGGTCCGCACTCAGCATTATCTCCAAAAGGCTCCTATACTTTCTTGGCATACAACTATATCAGTTGTCTGCAACCACTACAACGATATATGGTTTTAACGCAGGGAGTAGTACCCACTTAAAAAGATTCAACTCTGTTGCCGAATCGGGGACCTGAAATCAGAAGTGACGTGTTACGTCATTGACGCTGACACGTCATACAACTTCTTGCTAGGACGACCTTGGATCCACGCTAACTAGATTGTTCTCTCTACTCTGCACCCGTGCTTCAAATATATTAAAGATGATGCAATGGTACGAACGGTGTTCGCTGAGAAACAACCGTTCAAGGGGGTGAAAAACTACTTTACTAATGCTCTCCTATATCAGGAAATCAATGAAACATCAAAAGAACCATTGCCTGACAACGATGACAGTGGCAATGAGGCAGATTCAGAGCCTGAAGGAGACACGCTAGCTACTTTGATCGATGAACCAATTATAGCATGTTTCAATAATCCTCAATGTAATAATCCTTCTGAGGATGATGATGAATGGGTGATTAATGATAATGTTTCATTTGATTATCCTGCGAGTGTCGAGCTATTTGAATCTGTCGCCAATTGCGCTCAACACATACCCTTGCTCAAACCAAGCATGTCAAGTACATCTATGGAATGTATGGAGTGATCTCTCCATCCAAAAGGAGTCAGTCACTAATAATATTCGCTATAGCCAACCACGAAGGTCTATGATCACAGATTTGAGTTCAGACTCAGACCGTAATTTTTCCATTATGCACGATCGGCACAGCATATGATGAGAAAAATGGGACACAACCTGCAGCATGGGAATGGCCTGAATTTCAGAAAAGGATGACGTGGTTTTCTGCGTAATTTCGTGCCAAAAGGAAAATTGGCAAATTACTATGATAAAACACGTAGGGGGTTAGGATATGTTACACCTCCACCCTCTACATCGGTTTGATCCAAAGTCAACAAACCGATCCCGTCACGCTCTGTCTCTTCTTCCTAATGGGAGTCAGATGTTAGTGTGGGAACAATGTTCAAGAGTCTCTCCATTAATATGACTTCAAGTAGCCAATTGGAACCTGCGGAAGCTATTGATGTTGAATCATGGGCTTAGCAACTAGATTTTCAGTGGGACAAGCGATTCGAATAACGTGAACTACCTACTAAAGACAAGGTGATTTAGGTTAACTTGGGTAGTCAAGATCACCCTAAACCCATCTTTATAAGTGAAAGCTTATCACTTACGGAGAAAGAAGAATTGATAGAACTCATAAGAGAGTATATAGATGTCTTCGCATGGAACTACGAAGATATGCCCAGACTTGATCCACAAGTAGCCGTGCATCGTCTGAACATCAAGCCTGACACCAAGCCAGTCAAGCAACAACAATGACGATTTCACCCGAACATTATGGAAGCTATTGAAGCTGAAGTCCATAAACTCATCGCATGTAGTTTCATACGGGAGGAACAACATCCAGATTGGGTTGCTAATATTGTTCCTGTTCTTAAGAAGAATGAAAAATTTGGATCTGTATTGATTACCGTGACCTCAATACAGCCTGTCCCAAAGACGAATTCCCATTGCCCATCACCGATGTCATGATTGATAATACCTGCGGATTCGAAAGAATGTCCTTCATGGACGACTTTTCAGGGTATAACCAAATTAAGATATATCCAGAGGATGAGAAACATACTTCATTCCGGACACCGTTGGAGGTATACTGCTACACCGTAATGCCCTTTAGATTAAAGAACGCGGGAGCAACCTATCAGCGTGCAATGAGTATAATTTTTCGCGACCATCTCTGAAAGATGGTAGAATGTTATGTCGACGACATTGCAGTCAAAAGTCGCGATAAGAATGATCATCTTCGTAACTTGAGAACAATGTTCGATATAATGCGGGCTCATCGACTGAAAATGAATCCGACTAAATCTTTTTTGGGGGTTTCGAGTGGCAAGTTCCTGGGATTTATTGTTACATTAAGAGAAATTCATCTCGACCAAAAAAGTCAAAGCCATTCAGAGCATGCATCCACCTAAGAATCTTAAAGAACTTAGGGCCTGCAGGTAGACTGGCCTATATCAGAAGGTTCATCGCAAATCTCTTAGGCCGCTGTCAACCGTTCACCCGACTCATGAAAAAGGGTGTCTCTTTT
This sequence comes from Agave tequilana, assembly GCA_038442645.1. Classification (NCBI taxonomy): domain Eukaryota; kingdom Viridiplantae; phylum Streptophyta; class Magnoliopsida; order Asparagales; family Asparagaceae; genus Agave; species Agave tequilana. The sequence continues at coordinate 8,796 of JAVJIF010016718.1, read as the reverse complement.
GTATGGGATCAATTCTGTCAAGAAGCTTACGAGAATATCAAAATATACCTCACTAAACCTCTGGTCTTAGTGGCTCCTACATCAGAAAAACCATTCCTGTTTTATGTGAAAGCCATAGACCATTCTTTCGGTGCTTTGCTTGCTCAAAAAAACGATGATGATCACGAACATGCTATTTATTATCTGAGTAGGATTTTGATAGGGGCCGAATCTCGCTATAACCCTATTGAGAAGGAATGCTTAGCTCTTGTCTTCGCTATTTAAAAAACGCAGCATTACTTGGTTGGCCAAACCATACATGTCATTTCTAGAGTGAATCCTTTGCGTCTCCTCATGACAAAATCAGGATCATTAAATTCAAGATTAGCTAAGTGGGCCCTCCTTTTGTCTCAGTATGACATGCTCTTTGTCCCTCAGAAGGCAGTGAAAGGCCAGGCGCTTGCAGATCTCCTGGCTGCTCATCCAGTTTTGGAAAGATCAAATCTTCATGAAGATATTCTAGATGAGGTTTTCGAATCAATATAACTTCAGAGGATGAAATATGGCAGATGTTCTTCAATGGAGCATCAAGAATAGGCCCTAAAGGCAAGATCATTGCTGGTGTGGGGGTTGTATTTATCTCACCACCAAATCATGTCCTTCCTAGGGATTTTCATTGACGGAACCATGTTCCAATAATGTGGCAGAATATAATGCTCTACTCATTGGCCTTCAGCTCGCCCATGAAATGGGGGACGCTACCTTGAAGTTTATGGTTATTCAAAACTGATCATTAACCAGGTTAAAGGAGAAAATGAGGTTCGTTACGGAGATTTGGTACCTTATTATCATGCAGTCAACAAAATGGCTAATTCATTTGAAGGCTTTTACATCGGTCATGTGTCCGATCCCAAAATACTAAGGTCGACGCTCTGGCGGCACTAGCAGCTACGTTGGCCTTACCAATCGACACAACGTATCATCTTACGGTGGCTACTCGACACCTTGTTTGTCCTAAACATGTGTTGAAAACCAAGGAGGTCCATATCATCTCGACGGATTTTGAACCGAGAGATTGGCGATTTTCCCTCATCGACTATGCTTTGCATGATATATTGCCGGATGACCCTAAAGAAGCGGCATCTATCAGATGAAGGTCTCTCCGTTTCTACTATGATTCAATAGTAAAGACACTCTACGTCGCTCATATGACGGTATCCTCCTCCGTTGCCTTTCTAATTTAGAGGCACAAGAAGTGCTTAAAGAAGCGCATGATGGCATATGCAGAGCTCATCAGTCAGGTCCAAAGCTCAAGGATCGATTGCATAGGCTTGGATATTATTGGCCAATCATGATAGCCGATGCCATCAAATATACACGAAGGTGCAAAGCCTACCAAATCCATGCGGACTTTATACATCAGCCTCCAGAGTTGCTCCATCTAGCCATTTGAAGTGTGGAGAATCGATGTCATAGGGCCAATCAGCCCCTCTTCAACAAAAGATCACCAGTTTATTTTAGCAATAACCGATTACTTCTCAAAGTGGGTAGAGGCTATACCGCTTGTGGAAGTTAAAACTTCCAACGTGGTTAATTTTATCAAACATCATGTCATTTATCGATTTGGTGTCCATAGGCGGATTATCCATGATAACGGCCCCCAATTTGTGAGCCAGGATTTCTATCAGTTCTGTGATAAGTATCGGATTCAGAATGTGGTATCAACCGCTTATAACCCTGCTGCTAATAGTTTGGCGGAAGCATTCAATAAGATAATTATTAAGCTACTCAAAAAATTTGTCTCGTCAAATAAATGAGACTGGAATGAGAAGCTTGATGAATGTCTTTAGGCCTACCGAACCATAGTTCGGACCCCGACAGGCAATACGCCTTTTTTCCTGGTATATGGGCGTGAAGCAGTCATGCTATTAGAAATCCAGATGCCGTCATTACGAGTCGCTTTAATGACCAGAATGATAAAAGAAGATAATGATCGGTTACGTCTTCAAGAGCACGAAGCCCTCGATGAGAAGCGACTACAAGCTCAACAGCGTATTGAGTTGTATCAAGCGCGAATTTCAAAGGCCTTTAATAAGAAGGTTAAGCAAAGGGTTTTCCAGAAAGGAGATTTGGTTTTGCCGTCAGATGACCGATGATTATGACGCACAAAACCAAAGGTAAATTTCAGCCCAAATGGGAAGGACCGTTTATGATAGAAACAGTCTATTCAAATGGAGCATATCGCCTTATGATCTCAGACGGTAACATGCTCATGATGCCAATCAACGGCAAGTTCTTAAAGAAGTATTATCCTTGATAGGATTCTTCTTATGATCAAGTTAACATTACACTCCTGATCAAAATCTCGTGAAATTCATTTTCATTCCTTTAATCTCCAATCACCTACAAAGTGAAAACTTACAGGGAAACATCACGTTACTCAAAGTAACAAAATAATCCAACGCCTCTAATTGCTAAAGATAGAGGAAAATGTTGGCCTTTAAGCCCAACATAAATCCTTGACAACTCATCATACTGAGGGGAATAGCATAGCTATACCAACTCAAAAGATAGTTGGTAAAGGCATATCAAATCTGTTGGCAGCTGAGGATTTACTAAAAATCCTAAGAGACCTGTTCCCATTTGATTCATCTCAAAAATCACTTACCAATTTCTGTCCGTAGAATGGTAGGACCACATAAGAAGGTACTCATTTCCCTGGTGAAACATAAGTCGAAATCGTGGTCATGTTAATATTATACCTCTGATAGGCTGTTTTTCAAATCTCATTCTAAATCCCTATGGAGTTCTCTGATATATAATCTTTCATGAGAATTATATTTCTTAGCTCCCCAGCGAGTTTCTGATAGACTCTCCTCAAAGTCTATTTTCCGCTCAGACCCCAATGGACTTTCTTGGTTGTCATGTTAACAATATACCTCTGACAATTTCTTCCAAAAATATCTGAAGGAGATATCAATTTTCCACAGAATTTATGATCAAATCTTATTTCCCTAAGGGGACTATTTCTTTACCGTTATGTCCAGTTTATCACCTCTGAATGGTAAAAATCCTGAGTTTGGTGATTCTCAATCGATTATATCCATTATTACCTCTGAACCAATAGATAAACAAGTCTTATCTCTCAATCCAGTAGGGACTATTCCTTTACCGTTATGTCCAGTTTGTCACCTCTGAACGGTAAAAATTCTGAGTTTGGTGATTTCTCAATCGGTTATGTCTATTATTACCTCTAAACCAACAGATAACCAAGTCTCATCTCTCAGTCCAGTAGGGACTATTCCTTTACCGTTATGTCCACTTTGTCACCTCTGACAGTAAAAATCCTGAGTTTGGTGATTTCTCAATGGTTATGTCCATTATTACCTCTGAATCAACAGATAACCAAGTCTCATCTCTCAGTCCAGTAGGGACATTCCTTTACCATTATGTCAGTTTGTCACCTCTGAACGGTAAAAATTCTGAGTTTAGTGATTTCTTAATGGTTATATCTATTATTACCTCTGAACTGACAGATAACCAAGTCTCATCTCTCTGTCCAGTAGGGACTATTCCTTTGCCGTTATATCTAGTTCGCCACCTCTGAACAGTAGGATTCTGAGTCTAGCAACTCCCAATCGGTATGTCCATTATTACCTCTGAACCGACGGGTACCTATATCTCTCTTTCTTATTGTACTTCAACTGTTATGTCCAATTCATCACCTCTGAACAGATAAGTCCATAACTTTATCCTCCTTTCCTCTATCAAGGTTGGGAGATCTTGCTGTCATGTTAATATTAAGCCTCTGAACAACAGATTGCGAATCTGAGGTCCCTTAGTTGGTCATGTCCAGTCAACCACCTCTGAGCCAACAAGACCCTAGATCCAATCTATCTTTGTAGTCCCTTGTGGACTAGCTGCCAAGTTAATACGACTACCTCTAGTAGCAGATTCGAAGTTTAGTGTGTCTTAGTCTATCACGTCCAGTTTATCACCTCGGAATAGACGGGTCCCTAAAATCAGGTTCATCTCTATTTTGTCATCATGTCCAGGTCATCATCTCTGAATGGTAAAATTTCTTATGTCTAATTTGTCGCTTTTAATTGGCAAATCCTAGGCTTTATTTATCCTAGTTCAAGTAGGAACTATCACAGGTTGTAGTGTCTAATTCATCATAACTTATTCATAAGTTCGATGATCTTTAATTTGTTATGTTAATATTTACCTCTGAACAGTAAAGATCGTCAAGCTCACTCTTTTCATCCTCATCTCAACATGATTTGAGTCGAGCCATTTCTTGAATTTATTTAGTAACTAATCCTATCAATCCATCACCTCTAACTAGATTAGTTATACCATTATTTCCTTTCTTTTTGAGGGTTGTAGTACAACTTGAAAGTAAGAATTGCAAACTCAGAAGACAAAGCAAGTTGGAAACACAACAGACGAGTCAAATAAAATTACTTTTTATTAATTCAAAAAAGGGGATACATGGATTACAAGCTATGAAGGTGCTTCATAAGACTTGATCCGTTCTTCAAGGATGGCCAGCCTATTCTTTCTCTCTTCAGCAGCTCTGATGAATGCCTGCGATCTCAACTCGGCCTCATTAAAGTTCGATGTTTGAGACAGACGAGCCTCAATTTCAGCCAAAGTTGCCCTCTGTGCTAGATCCTATTGCAGGACTTTGTCATTTTGGGCCTTGAGCTGCTTTAGCTGAGCAATCTCCTCAAGACGCACTGGTTCAGCCTTGAACAGAAGAAGATTGGCTCTCTTGATCATCTCCTTGGCCTTCTCAATCTTATCGTCAGCGTCAAGAAGAGCACTATTAGAAGCATCTATGGCATCTCCAATTTCTACTTTCCTTGCCTCCAAGGATTTTAAATCTGAAGATATTATCTTAGCTGCATCCTGTACTGCAAGATGGGCTTCATGCATCTGAGCAGCAAGATGTTCAAGCTGTTAATTAACTGAGGAGTCCAAATCTGAATTACTGAGACGGTGCCATTCGTCTACATATCTCTCGAGCCTTTCCACCAGAAGCTCCAATGCAGCAGCCTGGTCATCCCCTCCAAAGTCTCGAATGCTTTCAATATTTCGAGAGAGGACCACCTTCAAAGTAGAAAATGAGATAGTCGAGCCCTTCAAGACCAAAGCAACAGATCGCTTCAAGCTCTTGTAGAAGCTGTCAACTATCTCAGTCACAAATTCTTGCTCAGCTTTAACTACTCCCGGTGAATGAGAAGTACCTGAAGACAAAACTTTCACTAGTTTCACGGTCATAACAGTGAAAGAAGTGGCAGAAACGCTGGCAGGAGGAGGACGAGGAATCACTGGTGATCGAGGAGTTTTCATTGACACTAACACACTGGCTACAATAGAAGTAGGACTGGTGACTATTTCAGGAAGAACTGGCTCAACAACCGGTATCTGAGACGTAGGGCTGGTAATTATCCTCAGCCCAGTGGTTGTTAGGATAGGCAGCGTCAAGGAAACCACTGACATTTCACCTACTGATCCAGCAAGGAGTGAAAGTGGTTCTGTAGCCACTATCTTATCAGCCTTTTTAACTCCACCAGCTGGCTCAGGTTGATAAGATGACAGGTCGTGATACAAAGCATCCAACTCGGCAACATCCGTTGCAGCTGAGGTACTGGCCTCGCCCCTGATTCTCTCAGGAAGATCAGCTGGTCCCCGTGAAGTTGATGCACCCAATGGTGAAACACCTGTGAAAGGACTTTATTAAGACAAGGCATAACGAATATCAGGAGAGAATTGTTTACAAGAGATTAAAGTATTACCAAGAGGCGGTACCGCCTCAACTGCCTCAGTAACAGTCTCTTTCTGGACTTTCTCGACGGCAACGCTAATTCCACCGAGCTTCATAGAAAAGACTTTGGTGGATACAGGGGGACACATGGCTCACCTTCGCTCACCGAAGCCTCTGTGGTCCATCCTATAGAGCTGGAGGCCAGGGGACTCTCTTTTGAGGTCCCAGCACCCAAAGAGCCGACATCAGCCGCGTCACCTACGGAATCTGCTGAGACGATGAAGTAGCTAGCCTCATCACCTTTCTTATAAGTAAATAGGGGATCATAATAATCCCCCTACTCTCCTGCAACCTCAACACCTAGTTCTCTTGCAGTCTCGATTCCTGAATCATAGGATAAACGAATGAGTTGTATGAAATATGAAAGTACAAGTCAAGAAAAAAAAAGAAGGAAAATGAGTGAAACTGGTCTTACCCAGGCCGGGAACAGCTTTATCAGTCGTCTGCTTTTGCGCCAATAGTTAAATAACTAACGGGGCAAGAGAAGGAGGAGGCACTACAGCTGATTCACCCTCTGCAATAATGGTGGGAGTGTATCAATGAGGCTTCTTTACTACCCTCTTCCTACGGGGCCCACCTTGTCGCTTTCGTTTGAAGTGAACGTCGGGATCTTCTTCCTCCACCTCTACCACCTCTACGTCTTCCATAAAAGCTGCGCCCACCCCACTAGGAGCATCTGGTGGAACCTCAGCGCCTACGACTCCTTCAAAATGGGGACTTTCTGCGTCTGAAGCTTCACTATCGACAGTGGCGACGAACTCCGAGAGGCCTGGCACCCGGACCCTTTTGCCTTCACCTTCTCAGTGACTTTCCACTTCAGCCGTTGAGAAATCAACTTCAAGCCAAAAGAGTTGATAGAAAATTCTGTAGGTACAGAGTTTGAAGTCCTATACCACTGACATAACCCTAAAGTCATCAGAAGGTTTGGAGTCCTCAATGGCATGCATAGTCGTGCCTCAGTGCAGCCAGCGATGAAGAGCCGCCAGGCACGAGCACCATCAATAAGGCTCCCCATGAAGGCAAAACTAGTGTTCGGGTTACCAGCATAGAGTTGGTCATACCCGAACTGATGAGCAAATTGACTCGGGAAATGAGGCTCCAAATAACAGGTATCCCCCCTCCTGTACACCAGAAGAGATAGCCGGATGCTAACCAACCATTCAAAGATCCCTCGACTCAACGAGGTTTTCCCATCTCCTACATCCTTGAATTCTTCACCATAGTCTGCATTGTTAATGTAGGGGAAGCACCGGAAGAGACTATAAATGTCGTACCGACACAGCAGCTTGCGGACTGCAGCCACATAGGTCTGTAATCATGAAGATCCCTCAAATCGATGAAGAAGCACTATTCGAACGCCTTCTGGAGGCTCTTCACCAACTTGAATAATAGCAGGGTAGTAAAGAGCGAACCATGCCATCAAATGGTGTATAGCAGGCCAATCCTGGGGTTTGGTCCGTCACGGGGCAAAATAGTACCTTTCCCCTTTCGTCGTCGTTGGTGGTCGGCAGAAAGCCTCCGTCAATGCATGAAGGCCCCGCTGTATACAACACACCATTGCCGGGAGAAGTCCAAGAGAGCGACCGTAGACTAGACGAATGGCAGGCAATAAAACAGTCGCAAAAATAGCGTCACTAGAAGGAGATGACACCACACATCTCTTCAACCAAACTGATAAAAACTCGGCTAAAAGTGCCTTCCGGGACATCGATCGACGAGCCTGATGATGGAAACTCCGGAGAATGTTACCCTTCTCATAGATACCATCATCTTCTTCCAGGACCACATCTCCGTAGGAATGTTCTTGCATCCTCTGAAAAATGTCCTCGTTTGCAACCTCGCAGTGAGCCGCTTCAGAAGCATCTTCCAAGTTGGTTAACAAATAATTCCCCCATCTTTTCAAACTACTCGAAGCTCTCTTATGGCCCCCATGCGCACTCGAGCAAATGTAAAAATGGCACATCAACTCTCGATAAGTCTCGAACAAGGCTGGCTCCTGCTTCTCCAGAAGTGTCAATTCCACCTGGCATGGGAAGTATTCTTCATAAGGGAGAGTCCCATTGGCAGAGCAGAGACTTCTCACATCTCGTGCAAAGCCATGCCCAATTCGCCTACAGGGGTAAAGAAAGTCCCTGTAGCTGGACAGTATAATTCAAAGATGGCGTAGAAGCTCGCTACGCTCATCTGAATGCCATAGCAGGTTGCCTTGACAGCCTCGTAAAGTCCCAGCCTCTCTAAATCCTCTTCAAAATGGGCCAAGACGTATAGGGTCAATTCCCTCCACCAGGCCTTGGGTAGCACCCTGTTCCCGGGATACGTACCCAAATATGTGTCCCGACATTTTCGACCGTATTATTGCAATTTTCTTTCAGTATTTGTTTTTAAGTTGTGATTTCTCATGTTTATGGTATCGGATCTGGATTCTTAGATCTAGTGTAAGCTCTGATCCGGACCGGGAACCCGATACTAGCCTGCTACTCGATTTGGCCTTTTTGATAGTCCGATTTGATTGATTTTAGTTTCAGACATTTTTTCCTAATATTTTAGATTTTTCATGATTTTCTAGAATTTTTCAAATTTTTTTTGCAAAATCTCCAAAACCGGTGTCGGTCTGCATCACTGACCGATTCCCAGATTTTTAGTTTTCAAATGGGATTGAATTCTCAAAAACGGCTTTCACGTTACTTTTTACAATTTTATTTTCTATCTAATAATATTTTTCAGATTTTTCAGAATTTATCAAAATTTGACCGATTCTGGTGTCGGCCGGTATCGCCGGAAGATTCTAGGATTTTTAATTTGAAAATTATATTGAATTTTTAGAATCTAATCCATCAATAATCTTAAAGTAATATTTTCTTTTTTGAGAATTTTTTGAAACGTTTCTGAAACAGTTAAATTTTTGCCCTATTAAAATAATAATATTATTTACCGACAATTTCTTTTCTTGCTTTTTCCTTCTCTACTCCCCTACTTTATACTCC